>VWZP01005528.1:509760-713893 GCA_013396995.1 Dicaeum eximium
CCACCCCTTCGAAGAGCCGGCGCAGCGGCCGCTCCAGGCAGTCGGTGTTGCGGCAGGAGCAGCGCCCCGCGGGGTCCCGCGGCCCCGCCATGGGCCAGGCGGGCACGGGCTGCCGGCCGCAGCTCCTCGCCGCGGGCGCGTCCCACGCCGGGGCCCGACGGTGCGGTCTGTGCCGGCGCCGGAGGACAGGAGGAGAGGAGAAAATAAGGAGAGGAGTTCAGAGCAGCCGTCTGCCTGTCAGGACTTCGGACCGCCCCCGCTGTGACTCAGCTGGGCTTCTGCCGCCTCCCTGGGGCTGGCAGTAGGGCCCGGGCTCCCCCCGCCGCGCCCCGCCCCGGGTTCGTGTGCCCCCTGCCCTCGGTTTCCCCCCTGGCTCTGGCTCGGCGGGGTCCGGCCGGTTTGCAGCGCCCGCCGTGCCGAGCCGCTGCCCGGAACCCGGCTTGGACTCCGGGATGACCCCGCCGCTTCCCGGCATGGCCCCGTGCCTACCGTCCATCCTCTAGACGTCATCGGCTTTTTTAGTGCTTTCCCCGAAGCTGCTGCACTTCACTACAATGCGTTATTCTTCCATCTGAGAGCAAAACACAGACAGTGGTGATGTATTTCTTGCTCTCTCAGTGTACTGATTTAGAAAACGGGAAAGTGACAGTGGAAGAAATAAAAGACTTTGAAACAAGGGTTAGCTATACCAATGGCAAGTCACAGGAATATCACCGGTGTGATATGCCAGAGCTTTATGCAGTAGCAATGATAGAAAGGATCTTTTCAAGTCCAAAAACTGCAGCCTGGTGTTCTTGACACTGGTGACAGTGATTTGAGTGGTTTCAGGCTGAGAACATTAAGCCAGATGTGACAGAGGTGTCCAGACAATGTGTCACAGGCAGGCACTTCTCCTTGCCTTTGAGAGAAGCAACTCTCTCCTCTCCTGCCAGTACTTGCAAAAAAGTTGAATGAATCCCAGACAGGTAGTGATGGGAAGAATATAAAGTGTCCCCAACTGCCCCGGGCACAGAATGTGCAACTGGAAATTCGAATAGCCCCGAGGCAGGGCTTAAATGTATAAATGTGGTGTTAAGTGAACAAAAGGTATGGAAAGGGAAAAGTAAAGCAGTTTTATCTGCTATTTTTTGCCCAAAAGGAGAGGTATGCCAACAAACAAGCAGGGGAAGAAATGATTTGATCTCTTCAGAGGTTGGTGAAAGGACTGCAGGATCAGTTAAATGAGAGAGGAAATAGGCTTCGGTAGCAAGTGTGGCTCGCTGCTGAGTGCGATAGTGAGAGCAGGCTGCGGGCTGCTCGCTGCTGAGCGCCGTCAGGAAAAGGAAGAGAGGCTGCCGGCGTTGCTCGGAGCGCTGCAAGAGGCTGCAGGCCCAGCAGGGCCGGGAGCTCAGCAGGGTCGGGAAAGGGACAGTGAGCTGCAGGCGGAGGCAATGCTTGCGGAGCGCCATCGGGAAAAACAAAAGAGGAGGAGGGGTTGAGAAGCGGATGTCAGATTCTCACTCTGCGATTAAAATTCATATTGAATACATTCTGGGTTTTGATATTCCGTGCCTTTAACAGCTGCTGTGCTCAATTTTGCAAAGCTGGTAAGGCAAATTCAGAGAGCATCCCACTCACAGAGGGCAACTCCAATCGCAGGAGCCGTCCACCAAAAAGGTGGAGGAAGCAGCAGCAGTAGTGTGGCAAGCACGTCATGAATTGAGAGTTGAGAGTCTACCTGAGGAATGTCAAGGCCAAACTGTCCCTGACAGACCAAAGAGATCTTTATTATTCAACTCAGCTGCATTTAAAGAGACAGAACAGAGCTATCCTGAGTGGGGAAAAGGACTTTTGTCACTAGCCTGAGCTGTTCAACAACTTGAGCCACCTGTCTGGACTAACCCCTCCAGAACTTGTATTGTTTTCTCTTCCCAGGAATGATACTAAGAATGATGCCAGGCACCTGCACTGAAGATCAAGCCAACCATCAAAGGAGCTTACCGTTCTTGCAGGAGCAGTTGTTGCCAGCATGAGCTAAATTTGGTTCACACACAAACAAGCTCGACCCACAAGGTGGAAGCCCCCTGTGAGGAGCCAATTCAGTTTTGTTATGCCTCACCGGGGGGTGTCAGGGGCACATGGGGGAGGGGTGCACGTGTGCCATGTCCAGGAGGCAGCTGGGAGAAGATGGAGCAAAGCCTTGTTTCTGGGGAGACTTTGCCTGGCAACCATGTCATGTCTCACATGGGACAGGCAGTCAGCAGGGGAACACCGAAGACGCTGTACCCTGGGGACATTCTCCAGCCAGATGGCAAAAGGTCTCTACCAATGGACTGCAGTGGGACACTGGACTGGGCCAATGGTCTCCTCTCAGCAGGCAGTCTTTGGGAGGAGCTGGGGTCATAAAACTAACTGCATCACAAGCTTTGGGGGCTCTTTGGGGTCTGTTCTGTCATTTGGCTTTTGATGCTCTTTGAGGGCTTTTTGAACTTGCTTTTGGAGTCCTGCCTTTCGGCTCTCCTGCCCTCGTTGGCTCTGGCTCGCCTTCATGTTTGTCCCTGTGTCCCTGCTTGGTCTCTGCGTCCCTGCCTGAGCCCCCTGCGTCCAACCCTGCCCGCCTCCGAGCCTGCCCACCACCTGAGATCCTTGTCGTGACCTGTCCAGGCTTCTGCACCTCCTGCCCGAGCGCTCCGCACCTCGCGTCCGGTCGCTCGTGGCCGCGGATGCTGTCCCTCCTCTGTCTCCTCATTCCCTTTCTCTCTCTCTCCCGCCCATTTTTCTTCCTCCTGCTCTATCTTCTCTAACCCTCTTTAGTGGGGTAACTCCTTCTAATTTTTCTCTTTTGTTACCAACAAACGGTTCTCAGATAAAATGTTTACCTCGTTTGGCTTAATTTCGTTCCTGACCATCTATTTTTAAAAGAATTCCTCGCAGTTTCCCACACTGGAACGCGACACCCTCACTTCTTTATTTGTGCCAATCAGTATGGCAAATCTAGTATGTTCTGCACCACACATGCTTCTCAGTTGTGGGTGCAATTTACTGTGGCAGAAGTTATAAAGGAAATGAAAGCAATTTACCCACTGAAATTCCAAAGGTAACCTGAGATAATGCAAGTAGATTTAAAAGGGGGAATTCCACTCTTGGTGTTACCTAGTTAATTTAATTTATAACCCAACCAGCAGTAAAGGCACAAGACCTCATGACCACTGCAGTGCTCTGTGCTCCCTGTGAAGCAGGCGGTCTCACCAACCAGGCACATGTTGATTTTTAATTTCAAATGCTGTGCAGAAGTTCAAATTGCATTTGCTCTCCCTAACCTGGTGTGTCTTGTGCTGAATGGAGGAAGAGAATGACTTTCCTTGCAGCACTGGCCTCGCTGATGCAGCCCCCACTGTGGCTGGCTGTCACCACTACAAGTGGCATTGTGAGTCGACACAAGTTGTGTTGTTGACTCATGTTCATACACTGCTAACTCATACTTAGTTGTGTGGGTGGTGAATGTAGCCTCAAAATAAAACTGTGATGTGTAAATTCTTAGGAAATAAGGGTAGAGGGATGTCAACAAACGTAGCACTTTTTAGTTTCTCAGCTCCATGAGTATTTATTTCCAAGCATACATTAATGAAAATCCCTATCTGCTCTGTGTTTCATAGGTAGAAAATATCTTTGTGATTTCTGTCCTTTCAATAAATCCATTTAGCCTAAAGTAATTTTCTTATACAACTGCAAAGATCTTTTGCAATCATGTTATTTGAAATAAAATGCCATGAGATATCATTTCATATAAGTTTTCCCAATTTCTTGAAAAACCTCATCAGGAATTTTAGCCTGTATGTTCTATTCTTTGGGATGTTAAGTTTACACAGGAGAAATGACAATTTTTCTGTGCTTTATTTCAAGTTATGTTAATACTGTTCTTCAGCTACTTTTCGTGTCTTAGCTGTCTGCTTTCATGAAAGGAAATCAAAATGTCATAATTAATTGTAAAGCAAAATAAATTTCATGGAATAGTTGCAGTTAGAGAGCTGTCTAGAGATCTAGTCCACCCTGCCCTTCTGAAAGGTCAGCTAGAGCAGGTTGCTCAGGACATTGTCTAATTCAGTTTTGAACATCTTCAGTGGTGGATCCTCCACAACTTGTCTGGGTAACCTGTTCCAATACCTGGGAATCCTCACTGTAGAAAGGCCTTGGTTTGATTCTTACTATAAGGCAGTCTAGAAAAGTTGTAAAATCAGCTGTGAGCACCTGTGCAGCTTTCAAGAGAAGCTAAGGACTGAATTAATCTTCTTTGTCTATTTTCATAAAGTCTTTGAGCTCAGTGGTAGAACTGTGGTGAAGCGCGACACGACCAAATCTCAGAAAGCACAGTATTTTAATTTCAAACAGCAGAGCTGTGTTCTTACATCAGGAATGGCCATTTGTAGTTCCAAGTTCTCAGTCAGAGCATAGATGGCTTATTTCCAACCCTCTCTTTGGAATGCCAGGACAAAGGGGCATTTCTAAATGCATCCAGTCTGCCCTTGGAAAGTGCTTTGCAAATTGTGTGAGGCACACTGGAAACTGGGGTAAAACAAAATGACATCAAGAAGTCTTCTATCCCATTTCTTCCACCATGATGCAGCATAATTATGCCAGTGCCATTTCTAAAGGAAATTTGACGGACTTGATGTTTACAGTGCCCCCACAGCACCTGACAGAGAAACTATATCCTATGTTATGCTATGCTATCCTGTCCTATTCTTTCCATGCACGTGGGAAATGCAGAGCCTCAAAGCCCTGTGCCACAGGGAGCAGTTTAATTGTCAAGCTGGGAGCTGGCAGTGGGAGATGTGTGCCCTCTGTGCCTTCACCAGCCAGTGTGCAAGAAAGGATCACAACCTCCTTGGCCTGCAGGAAAATGCCCACAAAGGAATGATGGGGGTGGCTGAGTGATGGGGGCAGCAGAATGGGAGGTGAATTTCCTGGTTTCCTCTAGGGTGGTTTGTCTTTCTAGAATACAAGATTGCAAAGAAAGCCCAGAAGTTATTCTGGCACCAGGACCCAGAAATAACAGATGTTTATTTGTGTTGAGGAGCCACTTTTCCTTTGCTTTGGGAGCACACAGTGACACTGTGAAATTGCCACATGCTGGGTGCTGGCAGGATGAGTGGCTCCTCTGCTGCATGATGAGACTGCATTAATTTGATTTTTCATTTTTGGTTTTGGGAAGAATGAAGGTGCAAAAGTGTTTTAACTGTCTGGGTGATATTGTGGATAGAAACTGTGTGTTTCAATTGAACATTATCATGATGAACAGAATTTCAGCTTATCAGGGTAGAATACCAGAATAGCAAGATGAGTTGCCATATTTTATTACTTTAATTCTGGGGAGTATTTCTTTCCAAGCTGACTTAAAGAAAAATTCCTGTCTCCACAGTGATTTCATAATCATGAGGTTTTCCAAGAAGACCGCAGAAAACCCCGGAAGGCACTGATATGATGTAGCAAGTCACTACCAAAGAACCTTATCAGCTGTTGTACTTGTACATCCTTATAAAGGGTCCATAACATTCACTTTCCTTAATGTACGTGAGTGATTTCCCAACTTGCTTCCATAAGAACTGCAAATTGTTTGCCTCTTTGATCAATTGTTATTACTAAGTTGTTATTACTAACAGTTATTACTGTGTGTTATCTTCATAGCCTGCTTTTTTTTGCATACATGTTTATCAATTTCCTCATAAAATGGTCAGTCATTCAGGAACTGTAAGTGCACATTATTATGAAGAAAAACAGAGTAAAACTACAGTGCCTCTCTTTTACTTCTGCTTTGATCAGGCAACGTCTGCTTGAAAATTTTTGTTAGCTTTTATGTTAAACACTACCTTTTAATTTTGTATATTTATATATCAGAGAATACTGATACTGAACATGAACTGAATTGTGATTTATTTAGAGTGCAGAAACACAACAAAGATATTGCAGAGGATAATGTGAGTATTTATTCTGTTATCTGTGGAGGGGATGACCTTTCAAATCCTTCCCTGTTTCATTTACTGGAAGGAAATGTTATGCTTCCTTGACAAGGAAATTTTTTGCCAAACATATAACTAATGTAACCACTGCCTTTCTGCTCCACAGTGTTTCTGTGCCAACCAGACATTAGAGAAGGTGTCTCATTGTCAGGTTAATCCAGTCTCTCCTGGCATCTATGTATTTATTCTGGGTGTGCCTGTCAGGGTATTATCTTCTTTATTAGTGGTGCAAACATGGAAGTCTGCTTGTCTGGCTCTATCTATGCCTGTATTTTTTAAATCAACATATGGTTTTAAACTTCATTTTGTGAGCCAGAATATTTGTGGATATGTCAGTAGCTGCTTTACATACAATATAGCAGAACCCTATAGAGAATTTCAGCATCTTGAATTCCTGTCAGCTTGGGAGTGTGTTCTTTAGAATGCTGACATGTCACATAGAGACTTCATATCCTTAGAAAAAACCTTTTGATCCCTGAGTATTGACAGCCACATTAAATATTACTTTTTTAATTGAACCAGAGTGCATCCTGATCCCACCTTAGTGCTCCCCTGGTACCTTCATCTTTGTTCACCCCTTTCTTTTTCCTCACTGGTCAGCTACTGGAATATGGTCCAGAGAAATCACTCCTGTTCAGTTAGCAATGCTCTCAGATTACTAATTGTAAACCACAAGTGAAATGCTGGCTGTCTTCCTTTCCCTTTACTTTTCTTGGATATGAATTATCCTCTAACTGAAAGAGTCCTTTTCCTTCCTTTCCCAGCCATTCCTCATGTTTATTGCATCCACTTGGAGTGGGAGTGCAGTGACCACTTGCACTGGTCCGACAGCCAGCTCTCTTCAGTGCTCCATTGCCTTGACTGACCAGAGGTTGTGGTTTAACCCCAGCCAGCAGCCAAGCACCACGCAGCTGCTCGCTCCCTCTCAACTTCAGCTCAGGTTCAGACCAATGTTCCAGCCTGTCCAGGGCAGCACAAAAACAGCAGGAGCACCCTGGCCACCTGCCAGCCCCACCACATCGCCATGGCTGTTATCAAGATGTTCCCAGGTGCAATTCAATAAGGTGAGAAGTAGCAGAACACTACAGCAAGCAGCAAAAAGCAAAAAGCAGTCATTAACTAGCACTAGGCTCTAACATGCAGTCAGGAAAGTGAGCCCCATGGCAAGCATAGGTGCCCACTCATTACCAGCTAAACAGCACTAACAGATATAAATTCAGTCTAGCACATCCCAATTAGATCTCTCATTATCTCAAACCCTTGAAGCCCCATGTTGGGCATCAAACAAGGACTGTTGTGGTTTAACCCCACTCAGCAGCCAAGCCCCAGGCAGCCTCTTACTCACTTCCTCACCTGCAGGATTAGGAAAGAGAATTAGAAGGATAAAAGGTAGAAAACTCATGGGCTAAGATAAAGACAATTTAATAGGGAAAACAAAAGCTGTGCAAACAAGCAGACCAAACCAGGGGATTAATTCACTGCTTCCCATTGGCAGGTAGGTATGTTCAGCCATCTCCAGGAGAGCAGGGCTCCATCATGTGCAATAGTTGAGAAGACAAAGGCCATCACTCCAAATGTGTTGTGTCTCTCCCACCCCTTCCTCCTTTTTCTCCCCAGCTTGATATACTGAGCATGATGTCATATGCTATGGAAAATTCCTCTGGTCAGTTTGGGTCACCTGTCCTGTATCTACTCCCAACCTCCCATGCACCCCCAACTTCCTTGCTGTAGTGGTGGTACAAAAAGCAGAAAAGGCCTTGGCTCTGTGTAAGCCCTGTTCAGCAATAACAAAAACATCTCTGTCTTATCAACTCCACTCAGCACAAATCCAAAACACAACCCCATGTCAGCCACTGTGAACTATCCCAGCCCAAACCAGCACACCAGCTCTCCAGAAACTGTGAAAGGCACTTGCTTAGACACCCATCTCCCATGTAGATCCTTATTCTGTCACTATCTAGAATGGGTGGGCAGTTCTAGGTAAAGAGGCTTCAATTTATGTGTGCCAGATTAGTGTGTAAATCTGCAGTTCATGTGCCTGTCTGCCATTTCCATGAGGTCTGTTTAGAAGAATAATGTCTTCTAAAGAACTTTTCTCTCAGTAAAGCAAAAGATCAGCTCTTCAGTTTCTTCTGGCTCATTCTAAGGCTACAGGGTTACCAAAACATCTTTAGGAAGAGCAAAATTTTCACAACCAAAGACCAGTGCTGAATCTCCAAATGGAGATTAGTGATCCATGGTGTCACCAGGCTTCCAAATTGGGATCAGTAGTATTTAATGCCTTTATCAATGGCATAGACAGTGGAGTTGAGTGCACCTCAGCAAATTTGTAGATTACACCAAGCTCAGTGGNCACTGGTCAGCTACTGGAATATGGTCCAGAGAAATCACTCCTGTTCAGTTAGCAATGCTCTCAGATTACTAATTGTAAACCACAAGTGAAATGCTGGCTGTCTTCCTTTCCCTTTACTTTTCTTGGATATGAATTATCCTCTAACTGAAAGAGTCCTTTTCCTTCCTTTCCCAGCCATTCCTCATGTTTATTGCATCCACTTGGAGTGGGAGTGCAGTGACCACTTGCACTGGTCCGACAGCCAGCTCTCTTCAGTGCTCCATTGCCTTGACTGACCAGAGGTTGTGGTTTAACCCCAGCCAGCAGCCAAGCACCACGCAGCTGCTCGCTCCCTCTCAACTTCAGCTCAGGTTCAGACCAATGTTCCAGCCTGTCCAGGGCAGCACAAAAACAGCAGGAGCACCCTGGCCACCTGCCAGCCCCACCACATCGCCATGGCTGTTATCAAGATGTTCCCAGGTGCAATTCAATAAGGTGAGAAGTAGCAGAACACTACAGCAAGCAGCAAAAAGCAAAAAGCAGTCATTAACGCACACTAGGCTCTAACATGCAGTCAGGAAAGTGAGCCCCATGGCAAGCATAGGTGCCCACTCATTACCAGCTAAACAGCACTAACAGATATAAATTCAGTCTAGCACATCCCAATTAGATCTCTCATTATCTCAAACCCTTGAAGCCCCATGTTGGGCATCAAACAAGGACTGTCGTGGTTTAACCCCACTCAGCAGCCAAGCCCCAGGCAGCCTCTTACTCACTTCCTCACCTGCAGGATTAGGAAAGAGAATTAGAAGGATAAAAGGTAGAAAACTCATGGGCTAAGATAAAGACAATTTAATAGGGAAAACAAAAGCTGTGCAAACAAGCAGACCAAACCAGGGGATTAATTCACTGCTTCCCATTGGCAGGTAGGTATGTTCAGCCATCTCCAGGAGAGCAGGGCTCCATCATGTGCAATAGTTGAGAAGACAAAGGCCATCACTCCAAATGTGTTGTGTCTCTCCCACCCCTTCCTCCTTTTTCTCCCCAGCTTGATATACTGAGCATGATGTCATATGCTATGGAAAATTCCTCTGGTCAGTTTGGGTCACCTGTCCTGTATCTACTCCCAACCTCCCATGCACCCCCAACTTCCTTGCTGTAGTGGTGGTACAAAAAGCAGAAAAGGCCTTGGCTCTGTGTAAGCCCTGTTCAGCAATAACAAAAACATCTCTGTCTTATCAACTCCACTCAGCACAAATCCAAAACACAACCCCATGTCAGCCACTGTGAACTATCCCAGCCCAAACCAGCACACCAGCTCTCCAGAAACTGTGAAAGGCACTTGCTTAGACACCCATCTCCCATGTAGATCCTTATTCTGTCACTATCTAGAATGGGTGGGCAGTTCTAGGTAAAGAGGCTTCAATTTATGTGTGCCAGATAAGTGTGTAAATCTGCAGTTCATGTGCCTGTCTGCCATTTCCATGAGGTCTGTTTAGAAGAATAATGTCTTCTAAAGAACTTTTCTCTCAGTAAAGCAAAAGATCAGCTCTTCAGTTTCTTCTGGCTCATTCTAAGGCTACAGGGTTACCAAAACATCTTTAGGAAGAGCAAAATTTTCACAACCAAAGACCAGTGCTGAATCTCCAAATGGAGATTAGTGATCCATGGTGTCACCAGGCTTCCAAATTGGGATCAGTAGTATTTAATGCCTTTATCAATGGCATAGACAGTGGAGTTGAGTGCACCTCAGCAAATTTGTAGATTACACCAAGCTCAGTGGTGCAGTTGACAGCCCTGAAGGACAGGATGCCATCCAGAGGGAGCTGGACAAGATCAAGAAGAAGTCCCATGGGAATCTCATGAGGGTCAACAAAGCCAAGTAAAAGGTTCTCTGCCTGGGTTGGGACAATCTCTGGCACCAATACAGTCTGGGTGATGAAGGGAGTGAGAGCAGCCCTGCTGAGACAACCTGGGGATACACTGGTGGATGAGCAGCTGGACTCAGCCAGCAATGCACTCTTAGAAAGACAGCTGCAGAAAGACAACACCCAGAAAGACAACTGCATCCTGGGCTGCATCAAAAGATGTGTGGCCAGTAACTTGAGAAAGGTGATTCCACCCCTCTGATTTCCTCTTGAGGGACACCACTGTGACACTGTGGTCCCCACCTTGCCTTTTTCTGCTTAAGGAATAGCCACCAGTGGTGGTTGTGATGGCTGTGTCTGGTACAGATAGCAGCACAATAGCTAAGGCCCTGAATCCTGCTCAGCAACTAAGGGCAGTTAGTTCTGCTCAACAGCTCAGGGCTAGCTGAGCGTGCAACAGCCCAAAATATCTCTGGCATGTAAGTATGACTGTAAGTCCATCTTCTTATTCCATGAATAGTGGACAGCCTGGGCCCACTGAGCTGTCCTGCATGGGAGTGAATTGCATGCCAGGATCTCCCCTTGAGCAGGAATGCCCCTCCTGCTCCTATGCCAGGTGGCTGAGAGACTTCTTACTGCAACAGATTCTTGGTAAATGATTAATAGCATGCTAAACTTTGAAATCATAGCCGAGTGATATAAAGGATTGATTGTGCACAGGTTATCCCTGTGGCATAAACCATTGACTTAGCCTGGGACTGTCTTCATCCGTCTAAATTCCCCTTGGAAAGCAGTTTAGAAAGCAGTGGGGTTTTTCCTGAACCTCGTGTCTCAACAGGACGGTGTCCCTGACAGTTTTGTCTGACTCTGACCTTTAAGCAGTAAAAAAATCAAGTGTAAATCAAGTGTACTTTGAATTAAATCTTGTTAAATCACTGTCACATTTACCATAAAACTTTGTTAAATTGCTTGTTTATATCAATAAATATATTGCTACTTCTCTCTTACAGGTGAAGTGCATCACTTAATCTGTGATACTGTCCTGGAATACTGCATTCATCTCTAAGAGTCCTCAGCACAGCAGAGACATGGACCTATTGGGGGGTACAGAGGAAGGCCACAAAAAAGATCAAAGCAATGAAACAGCTCTGAGAGAGCTGGGGTTGTTCATCCTGGAAAACACTCCAAGAAGACCTTGTTGTGTCCTTTCAATACTTAAAGGAGGCTTATAAGCAAGACTGGGACAGATTTTTTAATAGGGTCTGTAGTAATAGGACAAGGTCACATTGTTTTAAAATAAAAGAGGGTAGATTCAGAGCAGCTATAAGGAATATTTTTTTTACAATGAGAGTGGTGGAACACAAGAACAGGTTGCCCAGAGGGAAGTTAGGTGCTCCATCCCTGGAAACACTCAAAATCAGTTTGGACAGGGCTCTTAGCAATCTGGTCTAGTTGAAGAGATCTCATTGCAGGGGGCTTTGACTAGATGACCTTTAAAAGCTCCTCCCAGCCCAAACTATTATATTTCAAAGCACTTTGAGATCTCTTGCTTAATGGGAATGGTTTGAGTTTTAAAAAAAAAATCAATAAACAAAAGACCAAGAAACCAACCCATTCTTCCTTACTGGGAGGACTGTTAGTTGATGTGGAACAGAACCTCTTGCAGAGGCAGACCAAAGAAGCAATTATTTGTGGCACAGCAGAACACTGATGTTCCTCTCCCACAGACCCCTTGAACATCAGTGCTTACCTGTCTTCCTTCCTCTGTTTTGTGATTGCTCTCACAGAGAGTTCTTGTCATGCAAGGTAAACAAGAGAACATAATCCTGGTGGGGAGTGCCCTGCTCAGGAATAAGCAGGGCAATTATCTGCTACAGGATATTTGGGTCAAGCGTGTGTCATATTCTTTATGCTTTCATTTGGAGCATAATACCTGTCTCTGAATGGGATCTTCTCTGAGATTTTGAAAGTTCAATACTTTTGGTTCATAGTTTGTTTTTTTTTATTTATTTTGGGTTTTTTTTGGTTTTGTTTTGTTTTGGGTTTTTGTTTGTTGGTTGGTTTTATTTTTGTTTTTAGTTTTTATTGGACTTTTTTGTTTGTCATTGTTTGATAGTTTTTTTGTCATTTGAGAAAATATGTGGAAGATGAAGATTAGTTCATGAGTCTTTTTAGGCTAATTTTCTATGACATAGGTTATTGTCAACCTTGTTGTCAAGAAATGTCATCTCACTTGACACTTTGAAGGTTTTCTACAGCCTTCAGAAGAAATCAGCTGTGGATTTATAAGGAAGACTGTAGCCAGAAAGGATAAACTCATTTGGTGGGTAAGACTTTAAGACTTTGATGGTGGAGGCTCACCTAGCTGATAGGCTTACAGACTTTACAGTGAATCCAGAAGCCAAAGGTAGGTGGCTGAAATCCTCTAGTGGTATGAGGAAATGGGAAACAACAAGAAATACAGAGGTTAAGGAGTGGGAAGAAGCTCTACTACCAGTAAAAAAGAGGAAATGCCCACTCTGGGCAGCATTGATTATCCCATGTTTTACAGGCTGCAGATGGGTAATTTTGTGTATCTGGAGTTAAAAAGAAGTGAATAGCAACCAGGTACAGAGGTGCCAACTTCTTCAATAGCCTCCTATTGCCTACAGCCACTGTGCAGGAAGGATTGAGCATGGGCTGAGCCTTTAGGTGAGTGAGGATGGGTGAGGATGTTAAAGAGGGTGCCAAGACAGAGAGCACAATGGAGCTTGGCTCTGCAACCCAGCAGCTAGGGTGCTCATTTGGGAGGTGAAAATGACTGATTCTTCTTCTGAATCAAGATTAGGGGCTTTATCTGAAACAGCTACTGCCTCTACTAGCAAAATAATTCAGTGTAAATGGTTCAAAGTCCTCCTGGTGCTTCCTGGTGAATAGGTGTGTAGATGATAGAGAACCTCTTTATGGTGAGCAATTTATTAGCTCTGGCTAATGGCTGAAAATGTGCCACCATCTTCAGTGCCCACAAAGCTAAATGAAATGAATGTCATCAGTGCTATGTTTTGAAATAATCTACATGTGTTGGTTGTGCTCTGGACCTGTTAGACCAGATTGAATTCACAGGAGTGTCTAGTGTGTCTCTGGAATCTCATAGACTTGCTGGAACAGGATGCTTACTTTTTCAGCACACAGAACTTGTGGGTGTGAACAGGATGACAGCAACAGGAGTTCAGGGATCTTCTAAGTTGAGACAGAGGTATCTTATCAGTTCACATTCTGGTCTTCTGGATGAGCAAGTTTGGGGGTCTTTTTGTTGGTTTGGTTTTGTTTTTAATTAAATTTGTCTGTTAAGTCCCAAACACTCACTGAAATCCTGAAGTAGCTCTTGAAATCTTTATTTGGATATAGCCCATATTGCCTTCCTGTTGACAATGGTAGATGAACATGTTTTGTAAGATCTTTTTAATCAGAGAACAAAAATAACCTTTGTTGGAGTGCAGCATGGAGTACAGAAAATAAAAGGTACAATTGCATGCTGGCATCTACACCACAGTTTCACTTATTTAGTAATTTTTTTCTACTTCCATTACTAATGTGCTTTGGAGCCTCACTTCAACTTTACAGTTTTCACAGAACTCTGTTGACAAGTTTTAAGTTCCTGCTTGAACAGGAGAGTTGAATCTGATGATCTCTGTAGGTCCCCTCCAACCCAAACCATTCTGTGATCCTATGAAAACTTGCATTTCCCACAACTTTTGTTGACATGCCAATTAGTCATGCCTGCAGGGAAGCAAGCACACAGGTGACAGAAGAGTCACCAGTAGTCTTTCTCTTGGGCTGTTGTTTACCTGTTGTTCCCTGTGTTGGTGATTGTGCTATAAAGAATTAGTAGTAAATACTGGAACTGTACCCTGAACTACAAATGTCTGAGGTGGATCTAAGTTTACTTTGCTAGGAGCCTACAACACCTACTACATCTTAGGAATACTTTTGTTAGTCAGAAGCTGTTTCTTGGCCTGCCCACTTCTTAGTCCCAGAGGTATCTCTACAGTGCAGTGCTTATCTGCATGACCAGGTGTATGTTGACTGCTTTTTTTCACTGTGAGTATGAATGTGTTTAATTTGTATATCTGAGATCCTGCAAGGATTTTAAAATTGCTTTGTCTTTAGCAAGGATTATTTAATTCCTTTGACTTTACTTATCTCTCTGTTGGCTAACATTAGCCATTTGCACTTCATGACCTGGTATATGTTTGGGAGGTGTGATTGTCTTGTGTGTGAAGTTTATTAAAATAATTAAATATGTTATTTCTGCCTACAAGAGTGACGAAGCAACCTGTACATTTGGCCAGCTAGAGGCTCCCTTCAGTAACACCTATGTATATTTAAACAGAGTTATATGGTTGTCTTGCCACTTGCATAAGACCCTTGTGAATTGCCAGAAGTTGCAATTTCTGTGAAAACTTGTTTGCTGTCTGTAATCCTGTAACAGCCTGCCAATCTCCAGAGGCTGATACATGCTCTCAAGTTGAGGGCTGCTAACAGGTTTATAGGGAGCAGGAAGAAAACCAGCTTTTCCTAAAGGAACAGTTTTGAGTTGATTGAACTGTTATTCGAGGCCTCAGGCTGCAATTTATCAGCTGTCAAATAGAGAGCTTCTGCCTTACTTATAATTGTTTTGGCTGCAGGCTAGATTATAATGTACATGATTTATTTTTACATTTAAATTCTTAATTGTTCAATAATTTAATACTGGAGAAAAGTATAAATTATCTGCTCTTGAATATTAAGGGAACTCAGTGAGGCATGCAGGGGTGGCAATGGTAAGGTACATGGCTGAGCATAAATCAAAGGGTACAGGGGGTTCCTGGTGCCAGGGACACCCAAGACAGGGCAGGGAGCTCCTGCCTGCAGCCAGCAGCTCTGGTGAGAGAGGCTTCTGTAGTTCAGGCCTGGCCAGGAGCTACTGTGGGAGACTGACATGGCCCTGGGCAGCAGTGTCACCTGGATGGGCAGATGGGGATCAAGAGTGCAAACGGGGATTGAGAGAGCACAGCAGTTTTCACAGAAGGGCATGTGAGAAGGGCTGTGCACCCTACCCATGGGCCCACAGCCCAGGGAAGTGCTCCAAGTCTCTGCCATAATGGTGGGCACATGCCTCAGATATAAACCCAGTGATTCTACAGAGAAAGCCTCTGAGACATTTGAGGCTTCCATGCAGATGGGACTGGTAAGAAAGGAGACTTCAGCAGAAGCAGTAGTGTGCAATGAGTGACCACACTCTTCTCCAGCAGAAAAGGTAAATCTCTGCAAAAGATGTGCATGGGATGTTGCATCAGCTGGCTGAGTTGCAGGAAACAGGTAAAAGGCTGTGCAGTACTAGAGAGGCTGAGATGGAGATAGATTAAGTGGTTTCAGAACCATACACCCGCAGCAGACAACACAGATAATGTGAAATCTTTGACCCTCGTGACCCACAAAAGCTTGACTGCTTCATTCCCCACCCTCCAGCACTGCAACCAAAACCAGATAGGAAGCTTTAACTGCTGTAGACACCCATGAACAAGGTCTGCAAGGAGAAATTGTGCCAGCAGCAGGCAGCAGATGTCGCAGAAGGAAATGACAAATGCTTGTAGTGGGTGATGCACTGTTAAGGAGTACTGAGGCACCCATCTGCTGGCCTGAGAACAGGATATTCTTTGCTGTTAGTAGCCTGCTTGGGAGGGATGGAATCCACCTCTCTGGAAGGAGAAGGGTGATCTTCAGTAGCAGGCTGGACAACTTGGTGAGCTTGGCTTTAAACAGGAGGACTCTGGGGGTCCAAAGTGGCAACACTTAAGCCATTGCAACCAGCTGTGGAATAAGTCAGGCCCACAGAGTAGTGACTTGTTTTCCTTATTTGCCTGGCCAGATGGAACCTGAAGGCAGCCACCTGACACCTCAAGTGTGTGTTGATCAATGCATACTGTTTGGGGAACAAACAGGAGGAACTGGAACTTCGTGCATCAGTCAGAAAGTTATGATATGACCGGAATAACTGAACCATGGTGAGACAGCTCACAAAACTGAAGAATTGTGATGGATGGCACTAGACTGTTTTGTAAAGACAGGAAGGGATGAAGAGGAAAATGAGTCATGATGTATGATAAAGAAAACCAGAATATGTAGATCTCAACTACAGGAACTGAAATTCTAGTTGGACAGAAGGTGAACATTTTTCACAATGAGAGCAACCAGTCATTGGAATATTCTCACCAAAGAAGTGGAATTCCCCAATTTTGACACTTTTAAGATTCAGCTGGATAGGGTGCTGGGCCATCTGGTGCTTTTTCTAAAAAAGATTACAGCAGATGATCCTTGAGGTCCTTTCCAACCTGGTATTCTATGAGACTATGAAGGTGCTTGTTTGTATTTACTATAAAGGCTAGTTCTACCTTTTTTTTTTTTTTTAAATACCTATTTATGTCTAGTTATGTTCCATCTTTAAAAACAATAGCATCTTAAACATCTAAATGTAAGCCTTGATACCAGATGCAGTTACTCAATAGTGGAATTTTCAGGGGAACTTTTTGAGATAGCTGAATGCAATGTCATGTATCAGGAATAGAGAAAGCAGGGATTTAAGAGGATGTGGTATTTTCTTCTGAGAAGCTGCAATTCTGAAAAGGAAATGAAACTGGGAGTCTTGTTAGATAATAATATTATTTCACATCTCAGACTAAGTGTATGGAAAAAAGAATTCATGTCATCCATGCATACATGAAAAGAAATATTGAATAGGTATAGGGAAATAATTGTTCTACTGCATTTGCCAGTGAAAGTGGTTTTATATGACTTTAACTCTCTAAACTGATATGATTCTCCCACTGCAGGTTTTTCTCTGTTGTCTTTGGAGAAGAAAGCTAGATGGTTACCATAGACTGTGTGCATTACACTTGCATAGCTCAGGTTAAATGGGGTCAACCCCATCCATGTCCCAGCAATGTTCAGAGTTTACACAGGTCATGCAGCTTCCAGATTCCACCTCTAGAAGTTAAGAGAAACCCTCTTGTGCTCCATCCTTTTCTTATCATTAAAATTGTAGGAAAATTTTGTAAACATCTTCATACTATGATGTCATGTCTTCTCTTCTACTTGTTGATCATCAGGAAAGTAGTTGCTTCTGTCCATGCTCAAACTTTTAGCAATGGCACCACACTATTCACAGTTGGTCTGAATGACGCAGGGCCTGGATATTGTTTCAGGCTTTCAGCAAATGCGTGCAGAGAAAAATAGCTTTGCATCATTTATTGTCATATAAAAAGCTTGTTTTTGCAATCATACATGAGATTACTATTAAAGTGGAAAAGAAACCCCAAGAAAAATAATTTATATGCCAGAAGCTGCTCTTCCTTTTACTTGTGTTCTTCCTGAGTAGCCCCATAGTGCAGAGCTAATAAAAGAACTAGGGGTTGCCACACATATTACTCTTTTTGGTGGGGTCCTTTTTCTCCCTATGGATTAGTATAGCTCCTGGCATAGCAGAACCCTGCTGTTCTTGGTATTATTAAAACTTCTATACCAATAACAACAACAACAGTGATAACAAGTGTACTGGAAAACTTCATACCTGTAGAATGAAAAGGGTAAAAATTGCTCCCTTATTCAATGGCACATGAATTAATTATTATTATTAATTATAATTATATATACAAAGCTAATTTTTGAGATTGGACTGATTGGAAATTTTTTTGCCCAAGAGCCAGTGCTTTTTCTCACTAGGTTTTCATGATAATGCAGAATGACGTGTTTGTGTCACAACCTCCTATCTCGTCAGAGCACTGCTTCAATGAAGAAATAATATTTAATGATTTGTGTAGTAATCCTCCTTGTGTCCTGATGGAAACTGGGAACCCATAAGTATTTTAATCTTAAGAAGTACTTGGAATTAAAAAGCATTTAAATTTTTTTGTCCGTATTGTCTTTGAAAGACATGCAGTCCCACAGATACTTCACTCAGGCAGGTTTTCCCACCAGAAGACAGTAAAAATTTAATTGAAATAATAAAGACTAGGCAAATAAATAGCTATTTTCCTGTATTTGAGTCTCAGTTGGATGTAATTGTTTGGGGAAATACACATGTATTTTATTTTTCTCTTTGGAATTATCAGACATAGGTCTGGATAGAAGAAACCAAAGGTTTCGTTCGAGGTGAACACTGTAATGGCATGGGAGACAAAACAAATATAGTGCCTCCCATATGACAGGCCTTTGTTTCCCTTTTCAACTTTTTACTTTTAAATTTAGATGAAATGCATGACAAATCAACACCCAACTTGATGACAAACCAACATGTAATTCAGTTATGAATAGATTGCCTACGTTTGTAACAGACTCCATCCATTATTGCTACATGTGCTTCCATACTTAGTTCCTGTTTCTGTCCTTGCTCAGAAGGATTGGGCAAGCACTTGGGTTTGTTAATGTCTTCCAACTATGATGAGACCAGTGCAAGTCATCAGCACTCAGGCAACACACTGCTAAACTATAAATAAAAATGTTCAGAACCCGTTATGTGAATAGCTCTTTCTTAGTCCTGCACCCTGCACTAGTGTTCACATTGTTCATATCGTGTTTGGATCACTGGGGTTCAGATTAGTTTAACTTGCATTGAAATTAATGGCCACAGATGTGCAGGATTCATGTCATTATTCTACCAATGCCTAACAAATACTACAAAATATGCCTTAGCAACCATTGCTTTGGGTGCTGATTGTGAAACTGTGAGAGGTTCCACAGTGCACTCCTAGTTCACTTGATGAATCCACATTCTGCTCTGCCAGGGAATGTTAATGGTACCAGCACTAACAAGAGTGCTCTTTAGAGATGTGTAAACTATGGACATTCTCCAGTCACTTTCAGACATGCCATCTTGTTAATAAGCCTCGTAATGATTTCAAGGAAGTGTGTTAAGTTAAAAAATCATTAAATGACTCCCAACAACCTCGGAATTCAGAAAGGTGAGTGACTGAGATATTCAGCTGTGAAATGGAGAGCAGAATTTAAAACTTTTCAGAGCAGGTTATGAAGCTTCTGGGTGGCAGAATAAGCTGTTTATTCTCAGCACAGTGGTTTTTTGCTGTCTGTGTGGAAAGAGTTGGGTCTCTCCATCAAGGAAAACTTTAACCATAAGTGAATGTAACCCCGTGTTTCCATTACAAAGTCAGAAGAGGAGAAAGATGAGTTTAAGTGATTGGGATGAATTCAGATGAAGGAGAGTGAAAAAGGGATCTAGCAGTGACTACTGGACTTGATCCCTTCAGAGGTTACTTCTGGATATTCCAGTGTTGTTTGGCTTTTAAGCAGATGGCAGATGTTAGAAAGAAAGTTCAGTATTGCCTTTAATATGGTGGTAGACTCTGAAATATTTTGTGACTTTTTGTCTTTTGAGAAGGCTTTTGTGTTTGTACATTTAAATGGTCATGCTCAGTAAAAGAAAGCAGCTGTGGAATCAACCATGAGACTTGGATTTTAAGTTTGTAGAGAGTTTGTTCTTTATTTTCACATGATGCCTCCAATAAATAGATAGGGATTTAACACTAGTCCACGTTTATTGATATTAGGAGTAAACCAAACTGAGTTGTTACTTTAAAGACGGAGTCTTTTAATCATAGGATCATAAAGATTTTATGGGCTATTTTCAAGATATCTCAAATAAACCGTTTTGCTAACGGTAAAAAGATAAGACAGGTTTTATTACTGTTTTGTGGGAAAACTTGTGACATCGAGAGTTTACTACTTCAGGAAATTAGTTTTGAACTTTAGTCGGGTTTACTGACTAATCACATGACTCATTTTCGTTTTTCCTCTGAAAGGCGTTAACATTTTAGCATGGCCATTTAAAAAAGAAACCACACAGAATCCTATATAAATGACTTCCACAGACAGCATATTGCTTCACCCCACTGGGATGATATAAGGTAAGAGTTACATAGCTCCAGAGATGCCAAAGATATGTTTTATGTTATGATTGGAAGGTCCCTAATTTTCTATTATTTGCTATTTAAGTGCTAACATAAGAAAAAGGCATAAAAGTATTTTTGTGATAAAAGATTTTGTTGGGCTTTGCAGCTTTAGTTTAGCAGTTACATAAAAATAAATCACAGAATCATAGAAATCATAGACAATTTGGAAAGAATTTAAAGGAAACAACTCTTGTGTCAATTTTAAATTTACATTATTGGTAAAATAGAATTTACTCCTAGAAAGACAAATTCTGGTCTCCTTATTTTTGCTAGGTGGCCTTTTAACTTTTTCTGTCTTTTATGTTCTTAATGGAACCTAGAGGTAAATTTTTTAAAGTATGAATCTGAGCAGTTGTTCTTAATTTCACCTTTCAAAGCAAACCTCCAAGAAGTGATAACTCTGAGTGATGTGTGGGGCTGTGAAACAGCCTCATCTCT
The DNA here is from genome assembly GCA_013396995.1 of Dicaeum eximium. Taxonomy (NCBI): domain Eukaryota; kingdom Metazoa; phylum Chordata; class Aves; order Passeriformes; family Dicaeidae; genus Dicaeum; species Dicaeum eximium. Next base: position 530,378 of record VWZP01005528.1, read on the forward strand.
GCTTCACTACTGTCAGTCAGGGACTGAGAAAGGCTCTTTGGGACCTGCTGTGCCATTCCTGAGATGGGAAAACTCCCCAAGAAATCTTCTCCTCTTTGTGGGCTGAAGGAAGTCCAGGAGGAGTTAGAGGAGTTAGTCCAGCAGGGCTTAGAGTTGGGCATCCTACTGAGTTCTAATTAGTTCAATTGAACTGATTCTCATCTGACAAGTTCCTTTCTCAGAATCAAGGAAAAAGAAATCATCAGTCAATTCTGTCCTGGGGGATTTAATTTGGCTCCAAAGGGAATTCTTGTCTTTGCCATCTAATTTGCTGAAAAGCTTCACCTTTTGTTAGCAGAAGTTAAAAGTAAAAAGGAAGTGTCTATGCATGAAAGAGTTCAGAGAATTGTGGGGAATTCCCTCTAAAAGTAGAGACAAGAGGAAAAATATGGTACAGAGCTCTAGTTGCTTGTGGGCAGTGTCATTTGTCATCACAACCAGCAGTAAATCATTCCAGATTAACTAAGTTTTGAACAAGTTTGTGTGTTTGTGGGAAGTTCACCTTTTAACCTAATATTTATTCAATGTTAAATGCATAATTGTTGTACTAGACTGACAGTACTTCTGTCTCCCAGGAGATGGAGATTGAGACTGCAGATGAAGTTGCTATTGTTGGAATAGGATGCAACTTTCCTGGAGGTAAGTTTGAAGCAAAAGCAAAGCAGGCTGTGAGTAAACATTGAAAAAGAGAGTCTTTTATTAATGTTGAAATGGAGAAAACCAACAGGTTTGTTCATTAGTTGAATTTGTTGCTTTGCTGCTTGTGGGATCTTTTTGAAAGGTGGTGCTGTGGTGGAAACTACTTGGCTTGAATTTGTTTGCAGACAGACAAACAGACAGACAAAAGAAGCTGCAGTGCTGTCTGTGGGCAGGGCATTGAGCTGCACATGAAACTCACACAAATGAGCTGGATGGGTCTGGGATGGACTCTACATCCATAGGGACAGGACAGATGAAGGGCTGGACATTCCTATCAGCAATGCTGGTAATAGGAACAGGTTGGGTTTTCCTAAAAGAAAGCTTCCTGCTTTATTACAGTAGGTGGAGTAGATGCAGTGAGATGGTAGGGAAATGGGGAGAGAGGGTGGTTAAGGATTTTGTGGGGTTCCTTTGCTTTTAGACAAGCAGTGATGGAATCAGTCATGCTTTTTCATCTTCCTCACACCAAAGAATGATCATTTCTTTCTGTGTCAAGTCTGCTTGAGCAGCTTGGATTTACATGTGAGAGGTCCCTGTAGCTGATTCTGCGTTTCTGAGTCTGCATGGGGAGGAAGAGCACATAATTTAATCTGTTTTAAAAACTTTGTACAACAGGAGATGGAATTGACAATTTCTGGAAAGTCCTGGAGGAAGGCAAAAACTGCACCGTAGAAATCCCCCCCGAGAGATTCAATGCCAAGGAGTGGTATGATGCAGATGATAACAAGCCAGGAAAAATATGCACAACACGAGCTGCTCTTCTCGATGAGTGAGTCTGTTACCCTGCTGCACCACTGGTTTTTGTAGTACTTACACCATGGGTACAGCTGCTCAGGGGCGGTGATAGTGTGAAGAATAGCAAATTACAGTAGGGTCAACGTAAGTGTCTTTTATTTGAATTCCACATCCACCTTAAATCCTCAGGCTGCAGATCTTCATTCAAAGGAGAAGTTGACATGCACAGAAGAAATCTGTCTCCTGAAATTTATACTTGGCAGGATTGAGCCATAGGACCCAGAATTAATTTAGTGCTTAGTCCCATGTTAGATATTGAAACCTGCTCTGAAATCAAGAAATTATAGAAGGCCATAAAAACCGGGCCTTGGGATACAAGATTGAAGTTGGACTTGGTCTTTTGTAAGCATGGGTCTATTTTGAAGACACTTAAGTACAAACACAAACATATACACACAAAGTATTTATGAATGTATTGTTAGAGAAGCATGGGTATCCGTTGAAAACACCTGAGCTGATCCTCCACATTTTTGTTTTAAATTGTAAAGCACTGGTCTGCATTGGCTAAAAACAATGTAGAAAACACTATTTGTTTATAACTTATTGGCTACGGCCACATTACAGCAGAGGGAGTCTCATTCTGCACATTTCATAGTTTGAGGAATCCACTTGGTAGTAGTGCAATAACCATGGGTAGGAGTGGGCCCTTACCTCTAAAATGCAGAATAATTGATAAAATTACATATGTTGTAGTGGAACATAAAACATCTTTGGCTTATAAACACTTTCTTCTGAATTTCATAAACGGGAACTGTGGAAACACCAGTTTCCGCTCAGCTTTTCATGAAGTTGCAAAAAATGTTTACTGTGAGTCTAGAAGTAAATGCATCTTATATACCTATGTCATATTTTATTCTGGTCTGTGTATTTCAGATTTAATTCATTTGATAACCATCTGTTTGGGATTAATAATATGGAAGCAGAACGCATGGATCCACAACAAAAATTACTGATAGAGTGCACATACAAAGCCCTGGAGGATGCAGGAGTTCCTGTAGAATCTGTCAGTGGCACCAAAACAGGTGTTTTTATTGGTAAGATGGAAATTTCACGGCAAAGAAAGTGTGTTCAAACCTCACAAGGATTGGAGCAATACTTCATAACCTTTCAATATGTTATCTAGCACTGGATCCAGGCTGGATCTAGACTGGAGGTCTAAGGCTACTGTGCTATGGCACTACTGGTTACTTTTGGTAAGAATTACCAGGCTGCTCTAGAAGTTCATGGTACAATTCCTGTACCTCTTTTTGGAGCTCTTCCTCCTGTGTTCAGGCACTGGAGTGAAGCAGAAAACAGTTAAAACTGCCTCCCCAACCCAACCCTTCTTGGGAAAGATACTCCCAAGCCAGGCTGTGTTCCATGCTTAGGGGAAGGGAACACACAAGATGTGTAATTGCTCAGGTCTGCAAAAAATCATGAAGTTTTAATAGTAAATTACACACTTGGCATGGCAATTGGAATGCTGGTCCCTGACCTGCTACATCAGCACATGCCAGTGGGTTGTGCATAAAGAGGTAGAGTGGAAGGAAAGAGAGAAAGGAAGAGATGAATTAAAGAAGGGGAAAGAGAAAAAGGGAAATAAAGAGAGAAAAAGGAATCACCAGTTCTGGTTCCAGTGCTGGTCTGGCCAATGGGATGTCCAGGGTCTTGGAGGATCCTCCAAGTTTGTTGGGGGTACCTTTTTATAGATAGGTTTCCCTGCCCTGAAGACAGGTTTCTCTCTTTCTATGCAAATTAGTTATCCTGTCCATATCCTTCTTTCAGACCTTTGTGGAGGTCTTGGTTCTTGGGATGGTCTTGATCCTCCCCCTCCCCAGAGTGACCTTGGGTCAATGCTTCATTCCTGCTTCTGTGCTGGTGTTGTCTTTTGTTTGTTGATGGGGGTCGAGAGGTCTGAAAGTGGCCCAGCGGAAAAGGACCTGGTGGTGCTGATGGAACATCACAGCAGCTAAACATGAGCCAGTGTGTGCCCAGGTGGCCAAGAAGGCCAGTGGCATCCTGGCCTGTATCAGCAATAGTGTGACCACAGGAGCAGGGCAGTGATTCTTCCCCTGTAAATGGCACTGATGAGGCCACAAGTTGAGCCCTACGTCCACTTCTGGGCCCCTCAATTCAGGAGGGACATTGAGGTGCTGGAGTAAGTCCAGAGAAAGGCAGCAGAGCTGGGGAAGGGTCTGGAGCACAAGTCCTCTGAGGAACAGCTGAGGGAGCTGGGGGTGTTTAGCCTGAGGACACTCAGGGATGATTTTATTGCTCTCTAAAACTGCCTGAAAGGAGAGTGTAGTGATGTGACCTCTTTCACAGGCAACTGGAGACAGGATGAGGGGACATGGCCTCAGGCTGTGCCAGGGGAGGTTTAGATTGGACATTAGGGAGAAATTCTTCACAGAAAAGGTGACTGGATATGAGAATAAGTTGCCCAGAGAGCTGGTGGAATTATCACCCCTGGAGGAGTTTGAGGAAAGACTGGATGTGGCACTTCATGCCATTGTCTAGTCGACAAAGTGGTATTCGATCACAGGGTGGACTCAGTGATCTCAGTGGTCTTTCCCAATCTAATTGATTCTGTGGTTGTGTCTCTGTGGAGCAGAACAAGGATGTTTATCCCAGAGAAGTGCTGCCCTACTTCCCCATGATCCCATCTCATTTTGGTCTTTCTAACAATTCTTGGTTATTGCAATCCTTGGTTGGCTCCCTGGCTATCCAGCGATTGCTGTTTGACACGTACACATTGGCCCCTTATCTTCTGGGCTTCTACACAGGCCTACACTTTTTCCCCAGTATATTTTTGGTAAGATGCTACAGGGATTAATATCCTTTTAAAGCAGCAGAGTCCTCCAGGGTGGACATTAGAATGGTACCAAGGTGCACTTCTCCAACTGCCTTTGTCAGTACCTGAAAAGTTACAGGGAGATGATACCAGATGCTGTTGAAAGACTGTTGCTGGTGTAATCTGTGTCTCTTTAAAAAGAAGTTTTCTGGGGCAGTTTGGCTGATGTACCCACAAGGGAAATGCTTTAGATTACTTTTTGGTCTTAGAGATGCTCTTCTTTCACTGAGGGCCCTCTTCTTTGCTCTCTGAATAGAGCTACTGCACTTTCCCCACATGCCCATGGACTTGGGGATCCACAATATTTCAAGTGTAGTGTTTCCACAAAGAGGACACAAGTGCTCTCACAGGCCCTGTTCTTCTTTACTATTTCTTACTGGTTGCAAGTGTGAAAAAAAAAGATAAAGTATTGGATGTAGTTTGTGCTCTGACCTTTAACTTGGTACATCTGAGGAACTGAAGCTAATGTCTTGTACATTTATGTCTGAACTACCCTCCTTGTAACTTGTTGATTAATATTCTCATAGCTAAACTCAAACTGAGCCTCAAACTGAGTCTCAAACTGAGATACAGGGGTCACAGCAAGCTACACAGAGCTTAGCTGCATCCTACAATGAGCTAAACCATCATGAAATGCCTGTCATTTCCTGGGCAGGTAGGATTTTCAAATGTTTGGTAGGTTTGTATAAGCTGAATCCAGGGGAAATTGCTGTGAGTTTTACCTTTGACTGGTGTTGGAGCAAAGCTTCATGACAGGAGCCCTGGTGCCACATTGTTTCATCTTAACACTGAAAACCAAACCACACCATCAGGTTTCGAGCTGTACATGCCTATTGTTGGATTGGGTTAGCTTGACACGTGTCTGATGTTTTCCAGGTCTCATGAATCGAGACTATGAAATCATAACCAGCAGAGCTGTGAGCGAAATAAATCATTATGATGGTACTGGGGCAGCAATGAGCATTGCTGCCAACAGGGTCTCTTTCACATTTAATCTGACTGGACCGTCCCTGACTGTCGACACCGCGTGTTCGTCTTTTCTTTTTGCTCTGCACTACGCCTTGCGAGCCATTAAATCAGGTAATGGGTCTGAAGAGGTCTGGACAGTGAAATCAGGATTGCTACTGTTTCTGTCTATCACCAGGGCCATCTCAACATGAATATGTTTCTGTTTGACTCCAGGAGACTGTGAGGCAGCGATCTGTGGTGGGGTGAACTGCATCATCGATCCCCGCACCTTTGTATCTCTCAGTAAAGCCAAAATGATCTCTCCGGAGGGAATAAGCAAACCCTTCTCCAAAAAAGCAGATGGCTATGGAAGGGGAGAAGGCTGTGGTGTCGTTTTCCTCAAACCACTGAAAAAGGTAAGATTACTTGTGAAGCAGCCTGAAATAAGACTGGTTGCTTGTCTGAATTTTGTCTTTAGCTCTAATAATAACTATTCCAGAGAAGTTTTTCCAATTAAAATTTAAGATTAATGAAGCATTTCTTAAGAATTTATTCACTTCCCCTAGCACAAGGAAAGGATCCCACATTTAAAAGTTAGCATCATGTTCTGGTTGTTCTTGGCTGTGTTGTGGTGTTTTCTTGCCTTCTTTACAGAGAAAGCATGTGTTTATTAATGACAATTTAACTTTTCATGGGACAGGCAAAGGAAGACTACAGCAAAATCTGGGGTGTGATAAACACCAGTGCAGTCAATCAGAACGGCCGGACCACGACTCCAATCACGAGACCGTCTCAAATAGAGCAAGAGAAGTTACTGCGCAGCATTTATGGAAGTCATGTTGATCCCTCAGTTGTGCAGTACATTGAAGCCCATGGCACAGGAACTGCTGCTGGAGATCCTACTGAAGCTGAGAGCCTGGGTAGTGTCATTAGCAAAAATAGATCTTCCCACGTTTCCATTCTGAAAATCGGTTCAGTGAAGGGAAATATTGGGCACACTGAATCAGCTGCTGGAGCAGCCGGGTTAATTAAAGTGCTCCTGATGATGCATCATGGAAAGATTGTTCCATCCTTGCATTACTCGAAGGAGATGAGCAGCATCGATACAGAAAAATTAAACCTTGCTGTTGCCACAAATGTAGAGCCCTGGGAAGAATCCAGTGAGTATGGAAGAGTAGCTGGCATCAACTGCTTTGGATTTGGAGGAACCAATGCTCATGTTGTAGTCAGGCAGGTAAAGCAGCCAGAACCTCTTCCTGCCTTTAAGAAGCCCCTGGAACTAGTTCTGCTGTCAGCAGCATCCCCTAAGTCCCTTCAGATGACAATGGCCGATACAGCTGAGCAGCTGAGCACAAGGAAGTCTGTCACTCTCCCGAGCCTGGCCTATACATCTGCCTGCAGAAGAAGCCATGCCAGCTACAGGTACCGAAAAGCGTTTGTCACAAATTCCCTCCAACACTTGCAGCAAGAGCTTAAGTCAGCAGCGAGCACGGAACCTGCCATGTCCAAAGTGGAACCACAGCTGGTGTTTGTGTTCTCTGGCAATGGCGTAATGCTGAAGGAGTTCAGTGAGACACTGCTGAGCTCAGAGCCGGTGTTCAGAGACAAGTGTAAGGAAATAGAAGACCTTTTCCAGCAGCATGCTGCCATCAGCCTCCTGCCAGCAAGAAATCATAGCCCAAAGGACTTGTTTAATCCAGAGCTTTCCCAGCCCTTGCTGTTTGCCCTGCAGGTTGCTGTAGCTTCCCTCCTGAAGCACTGGGGTATTAAGCCCGTTGCTGTTGTTGGTCACTCGGTGGGGGAAGTTGCTGCTGCACATATTGCTGGGTACCTCTCCCTGGCAGATGCAGTCAAAGTGATTTATCACCGGAGCAGGCTGCAGGCAAAGACTGCCAGGGGCAGAATGCTGGTGGTTGGAAACATCCCTGTTGAAGAGATCGCTGAACGCCTGCATCCCTACTTGGGAAAGGTGTGCATTGCTGCTTTCAACAGCCCTGTTTCCTGCACCTTGTCTGGGAGTGTAGAGGCTGTGGAAGCTGTCCAGAGGGAGTTAGCTGAAGCTTTCAGACAGAGAAACATCTTTCTTCATGTTTTAAATGTTCCAGCTGCCTACCACAGTCCCAGCATGGATATGATACTCAGTGAGCTGGAGGAACAGATAGAGCCTTTAGAAAAGCAGAAGGGGGAAATGGAAGTGATTTCAACACTGACTGGGGTGGCTGCATCTGAAAATGACTTTTCCCAGGGCAAATTCTGGGCGCGGCATTCTCGTGAGCCTGTTGCTTTCACACGAGCCATCCAAACTGCAGCCAGAGGCAGGGAAAACGTGGTGTTTGTGGAAATAAGTCCTCACCGAGCATTGCAGCGAAGCATAAAGGAAACGCTAGGGAAAGGCACAAAGGTCTTGTCCTCTTTGCAAACAGATGCAGAATATCAGACACTCTTCACCCTGGTAGGAAATCTGTTTGAACTGGGATTTAATCCCAACTGGCAGCACTTTTATAACGGGTATCAAAGTGTTCCTGTGGCCATTCCACGATATCAATTTGATCGCCAGAAACTCATGAGTTGTCTGGATATCCATCAACAAGCAAATCAAAGAGGTGTCAGCGGCAGTCATCCTTTGCTTTATGGCATAAACAGCGACAATGTGGAGTTTGGCTGCCTGGTGTCCCAGGACACGACACCGTACTTATACGAGCACAAGAACAATGGGGTGGCCTTAGTCCCTGGTGCTTTCTATGTGGAGCTGGGTCTGGCCTCTGTGATGAACAGCTCAGAACCTAAAGTGCCTCTGAGCACTTGCCAGCTGAGTATCAGTTTTGCTGCACCGTGTGTTCTTACACAGAATTCCCAAGTGCTGAGTATCAAGCTGAGTCCACAAAAAGGCATGACAACCTTTGAGGTTCTCTCTTCCTCCAATGCAGTTTATGCTGCTGGCCAAGTGGCAAAGGGGCTTGAAGGTGTGGTGGAAGAAAGCAGCATCTCCTTCCAAGCCATCTATCGAAGATGCAGGTCGGTGATTAGCAGAGAGGAGATTTATGAAGCACTGTCTCAGGTTGGCTTTCAGTATGGTTCCATATTCAGGCAGCTCAGTGATGTGCATTATTGCCAGGAGCTAAAGGAAGCTATAACAAGCATAAAGGTGAATGAGGGGACCATCAGAGACATGTACAGCTACTGTATCCACCCAGTGCTGCTCGACTGTTTTCTGCAGATGACCGCTGTCTTGACCTCAAGGACGCTCCAGTCCAGAGCAGGCTTTCCTTCAGGGATAGGCAGCCTGGTGGTGCTCCGCCCGCTGGAGGAGGAAATGATGATATACATGAGAATGAGCAAATCCACTGGGAACTGCCTTGAGGTCTGTGGATGCTTTGTGGACAAGCACGGCTCTGTTTTGGCTGAGCTCAAGCGTGTTGCCATCACGTTCATGAAGGAAGTGTCTTCCAGAGACAATGAGTTCCTGTTTGAAAACAAGTGGAAAGAAGTCTCTCTTTCACAGACAATTGGACATCTGGGGTTTAAGCCCAGGGTCCTTGTGTTTGCGGACAAATTTGGGATAGCTGAGCAGCTCAAAAAATACTTGCATCCTGCTTCGAGATATGTTATGTATGAAGGCTGGGAATGCCTCATGGAAGGTGATACACAGAATAAAATGAGAGCAGAGGTTGAGGATTATGATGAAATCCTCTTCCTGTGGGGAATTCAAAAGTTAAATGAAGATTTCCCAAAGAAAGCAGTAGATCAGTTGGCAAACTGCTGTGAAGCCTATCGCCAGGTAGTGGTGGCACTAAGAGAGAAGACGTCCCGCTGCTCCATCAGAGTGATCACCTACAGAACAACAGAGAGATATGTGGACCACGTTAACTGTGGGTTTGCATTGTATGGCATGACCAGAACTTGTGTTGTTGAAGTTCCAGAAATCACATTTCAGTTGATTGACCTCAGCTCCTCCACTTCCCTGGATATCTCAGTGTTAGCAGATGTTCTTGTCAAATACAAAGGTGGGGACTATCCAGAAGTCTGCATCAGCCAGGGAAGAATTTATGTCTCCGAAATCAGACGCACACCTTTTGTAGATGCAGATTACATCCAACCTGTAAGATCTCTCCAGAAATCACAATCATTCACTTTGTACACTTCTGATCCATACACAGCGAAAGACTTGTCTGGGGAATTATCCACTGGTGCTGCTACTCAGCTTGACAAACAGGGTGTTGAAATTCAAGTGGAGAAAATTTGTCTGCACTCAGAAGATTATTTTCCCATTAGTGTTTCTAGCTGCAACTTTGGTAATACACTGTATTGGAACTCACAGGCAGGAGGCAAACACAGGCTTCTAGCTCTTGATTTCAGTGGCACAGTCACTGCAACAGGCATTGATGTGAAAAAAGTGAAAGTGGGAGATCATGTGGTTTCATGTTATCCCATTGCTGCATCATCCAGAGTTCAGATTCCAGGAACAGTTTGTTTCAATGCAAGGAAATTCCCATTCCTCCAGAATGTCCCTTGTGTGTCATACTTCATCATTGCATGGGAAATCTTCACTCAGAGGTTACCCAAGGGCAAACATGGCAGAACATTGGGTATTATTACTACAGAGCCATCATCAGTTTTGTGCCATGTTCTTTCTGCAGCAGGAGAAGAGATGGGTTGGAGAACAGTCCTTGCAAAGCCCACTGCTAATGTTTTCCAGTTTATCAACCTATGCAGTGCCCTTGTTATTCTTCCTCCAGTCAACAGACTGTCTCAGGAGGATCTGGCCCACATGTACTTTCTTAAAGATGTGGTGATCGTGTGTGGCAGTCAACAGTCTGAATGTATCCAGAATGTCAGTGAAATTGATCATGAAAACATCAGCTTTCACATCCTCACCGTTACCAGCCTTTTCCGGAAAGCTCCTCTAAAGGAATTGCAGAAGACCGTACATGCCTGGATCAGTTCCATGGATATGAAACAGTTTAGACACCTCTCAGGTTCTGTTTTTCAGCAGACTGAGAACTTTGAAAGGCTAAACTCTGTGATGTCCTATTTCACCTGCACTTCTGTCCCCCTTGCTGTCCTGAGAAGGCAGAAGGACATCAGTGTGCTTTCAGATATCCCATTGTACGAGCCCCAGAAGCAGCTGTTTAAGCAGAACGCTGTTTATGTAGTAGCTGGGGGGCTCACTGGACTTGGCTTTGAAACTGTGAAATTCATAGCCAAGAATGGGGGAGGGTGTATCGCAATACTCTCCAGGAGAATTCCCAGCAGTGAGAAGCAAGAAGAGTTAAGGGCTTTGCAGCAGCAGTACAAGGGGAGCAAAGTAGTGTCTGTGCAGTGTGATGTGGCTTCGAGCAGTGATGTTGAGAAAGCTTTCCAGTCCATTGCCAACACCTTTGGGGGGAGTCCAATCAAAGGGGTATTCCAAAGTGCTGTTGCTCTACATGACGGCCACCTTGAAGTCCTGAAGCTGGCTGACTTTCACAAAGTACTGAGCCCAAAAGTAGCAGGGACCCTAAATCTTCACTGGGCTACCAGAGGCCAGGAGCTTGACTACTTTGTGTGCTACTCCTCTGTTACTTCCTTTCTGGGCAATGCCACCCAGACAAACTATGCAGCTGCAAACTCTTTCCTGGATGTCTTCTGCCTCTACAGGAGGAACTGTGGGCTTTCAGGCCAGGCCATTAACTGGGGTGCTTTGAACCTTGGCATTCTGCTCAACCAAAACCACATTCAGAGCATTCTGGAATCCAAGGGCATAGACATTCTGCAAGTGCATGAAATTCATGACAATCTCAGGAAGACCTTACTAACAAACAACCCACAGCAAGCTGTTGTCAAATTGAACTTTCAAACTTTGTATCATCATGTTTTCACTCAGATTATTTCTCTCAAAAGTCGCTTCATATCACTTATGTCAGAAGATTTCAGGAACAAGCTTGAAACGTCTGAGGAAACTCAAGTCCTAGAGACTGCCTTTCTCAGATCTGAAGATTACATCACCTCACTGGTGAGTGACCTCACAGGAGTGAGCACAGATGAACTAACCATGAATACACCACTTTCGTCTGTGGGCATAGACTCTATGTTAGCTATGACAATTCAGAACCGCGTCTTTCGGGAACGAAAGGTGGACATACCCCTTGTGAAGCTGCTTGATCCGCTCACAACTCTGTCAACTTTAGTGGTAGCGTTAGAAGAAGCAAGCAATGCAAATGAAACAGTTGGAAAGAAGAATGATGAGGTTGAAAGTGCAGAAAATGGGAGCTGGCTATAGGAATCTTCCCAATCAGGAATTGTGTAACTTTGACAATACTCAGACCCTTTGTAGCATGTCGGAATGTGCCATTGCAGAACGTCTGGTGATGCTGAATGTACTCACCTGCACTGACTCATAAAAACCCACACCAGGTTCTTCTGCCATCATTCTGCTAGCTGTGTTAATTTCAGTCAGTTGTTTGACTTTTTACTTTCAATGTCTTTTACCTTAATTTTCAATAGTTTTAACTGGAAGTAAGTAGGTAAATTCCTACACATTTTATTGCACAGTGCATTTTAAATATTGTATTCAAGTTTTGATGAAAACTGTATATTTGCACCTCTAAACAGTAAATATACACATAAAGCTGCCTAAGCTTATCAATATTTTTGTCATATTCTATTGTTATTGTATAATTATTTTTTTAATATTACCAAACATTTATAAATATAAATAATATAAATTTATAAATATTTGTAAGTCTGATGTTCCAAATTTCAAAAACCTAGTGTTTTGCTTATGTCTTCAAAAATATTAACAACTTACCAATTGTTACCAATTGTGAAGCATACAGTAAAGGAAGTGGTTTTTTTTATTATGAATTAACAAATTTTTATGAAAGCCCAAATAAACAAGAATAGTAAAATGTTTTAAAAAGTGTATTTTTATCTGGTTTGATTTTTTTTTGTTCCTTATCTGCTCTCCTACTTTAAATTTTTGTAACCCTAATACATGCCCTGCTTTTGTTCCAGTGAGAAAAACCAGACTTTTCCACAAAGACACTGAAGGAAACTTTGTTTATACTTCTCTTAATATGGGAATAGGGTGTTGTATAATTTCTCCCTTTTCTTCCTAATTATGATGAGTTGTCCCTTGCAGATCTGATAGTATTCTCCAGTGTGTGGAGTATCCATGGTCTATGAGGTCCCCCTGAAATAATCTGATCTCCAGACTGAAAAGTTCCCTTAGTCTGTCTTAGCTCTGGTGCGCCATCCCCAAAGATCTTGGTGGTCTCATGCCAGAAGTACTCAGGCTTATCGATAGATTTCTCATACTGGAGGGCCCAGAGCTGGAGCAGGGTTCTCGATGGGGTGTAATGAGCGCAGTGTGCTGTACTGGGGTGCAGGTCACACCAGCTGATGCAAAGAGCTCCCTGCCCAGCTGGCTGCTGGCTTTCATTGCTGACAGCGTGCACCCTGAACTCGTGCTCAGTCCCATCCGGACCCCAGGCCTTTCCATCCAGGCTGCTCTGCAGCCAGCCAGGCCCTGCACTGGAATGCTGTGGTGCCTCTCCTGTCTCATGTATTGAACAGGTGCAGGGGGGCTAAGCCATCCCAAGTGCAAGGCCTTGTATATGGTTGGAAGTGATGAAGATTCTGTAAAGCTGTTTGTCCCTCTGAAAAGTGGCCCTCCCTTTCAATGTGCCAAATACTCTCACTGGACTTGATGTTGGCCAGGCTGTCAATAGAGAGCCTGCAGGGTGCTGCTACGGACTCTGCCAGATGGACTTGGCACAGCTGATACCACCCTTTAGGCCTGCCAGTCCAGTCAATACTCCACCCAGCTTATATAGTTGTCTTTTTCAATCTCTGTAGCATCAGTTTGATTACCAGGATGCCTTGGGACACTGCTGAAAATCTTCATGGAATCACAGCGCATAAAAACTCTCCTCAGTGTTTTCATTCCTCAAGGTAATCAGGCTAGTCAGCCACAATATGTCTGTGGAAAATCCATGATGGTTGTTCCTAACCACTCCTTCGTTCATGTCCATTACTGCCTGAGTCCTTCTGATCTCATGGTTCTGTATGGGCAGAGATCCTTGTGACCTTCCCGAACATTTTGGAGGGGAATATGGTAATGAAGTGAGGAGAAGTTAACTGTGTACATATACATATGCAGAAAGGCACAGGGAGGATTTCAAATCCAGTGTGGTTCTGGTGTGGCATAACCTGACCAACGGCCAAGCAAATTACAAAGCAGAGAAACATACATTTGTTGTACTCATTTTCTGTGCTGTTCCCTGTGCAAAACCACAAGAACCTTGCAGCCATGATGTCAAGGTCAAAGCAGTAATCTAACAGGGCTGCTTTGCACAGCAGGAGTAGATAAAGGTATGTTAGACAGATGTTAGGTATACAACAATCTCTCCTAGGTGTCCATGTAGCACAGCTGAGACTGAACCTATTCAGCCTTTATATAGACAGGTCTGATTCTGAAAGACTGAAGCACCATCTTTGGCTGGCTGCAGCTCTTTGGTTTTCTCTCACCAAAGCAATCACTGCTCTGTCAGTACTATGAAATCTCTCTCTTATCTCTTCTATGTGTTTTGCTTTTGACTGCTTCTGTGAATCTGCCATAAATGTCCCAAAGGTCAGAATATTTGAACAAAAATAAGATCATTGCCAGCCTCCAGAAATACAGTGAGAGACCCAAGCTCAAAAAATGCTCTGGCAAAGGGATTTTCAGCTGCAGCCAGGGCAATTAGAATTAGCAGTTTGTAATACAGGGTAAGGCAGCCATGGCAGAGCACTGACTACTGTTTCATTTGTGTCTCATAAATACATAGAACATATGACCTGAAAAATAGCCTGGAAAATCCACACAGATGAAAAAATAGCTCAGAGATATGTTTGATGTCCTGAAGGCAGCAACCAGCTGGAGGAGAAGGCAAAGATATCTACAAGCAACAGAATTGACTGCAAAAACATATAAACAACCTGCAGTACTGTAAGGGCAGTGAGAAAGTCCTGTTCTATCCTACCAAACATCATAAATGGAACAGATAAACTGCCCTTTGCAGCTGGAAATGCTTTTCCTCATACAGCTCAGGGTACCATTGGCCTTCTTCGACTGCAGAGCCATGCTGGCTCATGGACAACTTGCTGTCCTCCAGGACCCCCAGGTCCCTCTCCACAGAGCTGCTTTGCAGCAGGTTGACCCCCAAAACTGTCCTGGTGCTGGGGGTTATTCCTCCCCTGGTGCAGGACCTTGCACTTGCCCTCGTTGAATTTCAGACAGTTCCTCTCTGTCCATCTCCATCTCACCAACCTCTCAAGGTCCCTCTGAAGGGCTGCACAGCCTCTGGAGTATCGGCCACTCCTGCCAGCTTTGTGAACTTGGTGGAACAGAGGAGGCCTCTGCCATTTCATTCAAGCCATTGATGAACAAGTCAAACAATGGTACTGAACCCTGGGGGACCCCATTAGTGACAGGCCTCCAGCTATACCCTGTACCACTGATTATCACCCTCTGGGATCTGGCGTTCAGCCAGTTTAGTTTAAATAGATTTAAAAGGTTTTTGTTTCTTCATCAGCTGCTGTCAAACATGATTGCAGAGGCCTGTACTGCCACTTCCTCCTGAAAAAATTATGTTCTTTTCAAAACCTGAATTGTACTTAGACAAATTACTTGTGAAAAAAAGATCTGTATCTAACAGAAGGCTTTTAGTGATAGTGTTCTTTGGACTTTGCAATTAATCTCACATAGTTAATGACATAGGGGTATTTTTAATGATTCTGTGCCCTCAGTCTCCAAACTCTCAATACTGTTATTAGAGGAAGGATCCCATTAACACCATGCGTATTCAGTAATCAGATAAATGTAACCCTGGGACAATACTTGAAAAACTATTAATTTTTCCAGGCAGAGCCTGAAGTGATATAACATTTGGACAAACTGCTAAAACACCTGGCTCGCCTTCTCTGAGTACAACCATAAATGCAATTAGTCAGATATGTTCTAAACAGAAGAAACATAAATACAGAATTAATGGCACAGAGCCCTAATGTTTCTTTGGAAAATGTGCTCGTGGATGGACTTTTTGCTTAGGCACTTCATCAAAACATCCTCCTATTGCATAACAGGACCTTGCAGGCTGAACTAATAAATGCATTATCCTGCAAGTAAACCAATGTCTGCTTCTGGTTTTGCCTGGATCATGAAACACCTGATAACATCCACGCTGGCCCGGAGGCGTGTTCTGCACCTGGATCAGGGGCCACAACCAGCCTGTGGCAGGACCATGACACAGCAGTGGCCAAAGCTCTGCCAGTGCCCAAGGCCAGAGCCTTGTGGAAAAAACCACTCAACTCAGAAGCCTGTGACTGATCTCCCTCTTCCCCTTTTACATCCCTTTTGATCACCCTTCATAATCTAAGGGAAGACCAACACCCCGTTTTTGAAAGAAGTACCCAGAGAGACAAATTTAAAGATATTTATGTATTAGTAAGACAATTCCACAAATTCCAGAGTATTTTAAAAATTATTTTTGTTAAAAATCAGACCATCATATTCAGTTTGACATCTAGCTATATGGAAAATGTTAGACAAAATTCATTAGGGTGTTAGTCCAGTCTAGATGTACCAGCCCCCAGCAGTTGAGTGGCCTTGTCCATGCTTGTGGCAGGGATGACAGCTGATGGAACCGCTTGAGCCACAGCACTGGCTCAGAAAGACACATTTACACCTTTCATGTAAGAGTAAAGGAAAACTTCATTCAGTTGATGGGTTTCTTTCCAATACTCAGAACAGGAAGAACAGGCTTCTGTGTAGAAATGCAATTTCTTGTCATGACACCATTTATTGCAAAACCATTAAGAAATTCAGAGAATGCAATGTTTCATATTGACATAATGTACCTTTACTTCCATAGGTGACCTGAAGAGAAAAAAGCTGGTTATTATGCTTTTTAAGTCTAAAGCCACTAGGTGATGGCACTGATAATTTCTGGGAACAGACAAAACTAATATGATGGAAATACTATTAGAAAGATTTAATATCAAAACATTGTGTACACAGCAGAAAATGTGCACGGTGTGAGCTGTCTTCCTGTTGAATAGGTATGTTACTGCAATCTGAAACTTCCAATCAGATTTTTAGCATGGAGACTCTAACACTGTTGTCCATGAAGTAAATAACATTGTTTTTCATGAGCTGTGAAAGCCTGCCCCAGAGAGCATACAGACAGTAATTCCTTAGGCTTCCAGCAATGTAACCCTTGCTTTATCTTGTAAATCTTCTAGGCTTTACATCTAGAAGTACCTTGGGAAACAGTGATGAAGACTAGATTTTGCATGTTCCCTCATCTATTTTTACTGTAATTTCTGGATTAACAGCTCTTCACCTCTCAGCTGGTATTTGATAAACCCCTCTGTTACAAGGGCAGATGGGCACAGAGCAATGTAACCTCTAAGTTCACCTCCTGTGGTGGCTGCTGTGGCTAGATGTGGCTGTGGTGACAATGTGGAATCCAATTGGTGACCAGGGTGGCACTGAGCAAACTCAGCAGAACGTATCTGCTTCTTTGGAAACTGCTTAAATCCACATGTAACTTACTTGCTGATGCTGCAATATTTTTTGGGAGATCTGTTTGAGAAAAGAGTTTTCAAGATAGGACTTGTGTATGTGAAATATTCTTTTCATAAAAATTCTTGTTCCAAATGATTTCATTGAATAAGGACTCAAATTGCCTTAAATGTTATTTGGACAAAAATCTGTTTAAAGTTTGTTGCCTGAAGTTGCATTACAGCAAATATAAGCCCTTTATTAAACTGGTTAAACCTGCTGAAGTAACAGGATTTTTACTTACAGCTAATAGTGTGAGTCTGAACTCCCAGGGACAGCTCCTAAGGTTTAAAAACACAAGAGATGGTCTGTGATTAGCAAGAAGGTATCTTTTTGCAGCAGAACAATGGTGAATAAAATAGCCCAGTTCTTCAAACACCTGGTTGTGTTTTTCAGAAAGGAATTTCTGATGTAATGATGAGCTCCTCATTAGCTGGTGTTTAGACTAGAAATAAATATGCAGCGATTCCCAGGGTTCTCTGGTGGGAGAAAGATACCATAGAAGTCATGTATTCTTCTCAGTTAGCAGAAAGACCTTTGAAATTTGTGACATGGAGACAGAAGATACAAATTCAAGTGTTTTGGGGGTCTTAAAGGTGGTCGTTCCAGGGTGAGAGAGTGCTGTTTGCTACAGCTTGAGACACGTATCCCCTCAGGTACAGAGAAGGAACTAAAATACGTGGAAACACTGGAGTTATTGAACACTAGATTTAACATGGTAGGAACAGCTTTGAAAATTCTTATTGGCATTTATAAATGAATATTATGGCTGCATTTCATAGATTATATGCTATAAATAGTAGTGTGGTAAATCAGAGCAGACAGTCCATACTCTGGCTGCAAACCCAGCTCAGTTTCAGACAAGACTCCATTTAATGTATTTACCAAGTTGATCATTGATCAGTTGAGCAGTTTTTAAAAGTGTTTACTCTGAGGACTGACCTGGTTAAAAATCAACTGGGGTTAATTAAATTTTCTTCAAAGGATGTTTGCATCACATCAGTGAAGAGATTGTTCAATATCTGTGGTGCTTGAATGCACACACAACAGAGTTACAAACAAGCAAAACTTCCTGTTTTCAGAACCTTTATGCTAGCAAGAAGAAGCTGGGGACTTTTGGGAAAATATGGGGCTGAGGAGTGATAGTTTTATGGGAAACAAAGCCTCAAATGGCTTATGAAAATAAAGACTGCTCCTCCCAGCAGAGGAAGCCTGGAATTATTTCTCTTTTCTCAAAATATAAAATACACCTGAGCAGCAGAAAGTGAGAAATCAATTGCTCTCTCAGGACTTGCCAAGTTACCTGCCCACAGAAATGTCAGGTTTGCTGGTGCTTTTCAGAAACATTTGGTTTTAGCACTAGTTTTAGTCATGGTTTAACTCCACCTGGCCACAAACTACCAGCCACTCACTAAGTCCCTCCCCTGGTGGGATCAGGATAAGTGGCAGAAAAAAGTAAAACTCATGGGTGGAGATAAGAACAGTTTAATGGTTGAAATAAAGTATAGTAATAGTAATAAAATATAATAATATTGTAGTTAATAACAACAGTATTAGTAAGTAATAGTAATCGTAATCGTAATAGTAATCATAATCGTAATAGCAATAGCAATAGCAACAGCAATAGTAATAGTAATAGTAATAGTAATAGTAATAGTAATAGTAATAGTAATAGTAATAGTAATAGTAATAGTAATAGTAATAGTAATAGTAATTAATAGTAATAGTAATGAAAAGGGGAGAGAGAGAAAGGAATAAAACCCAAGAAAAACAAGTCCCACTTAATACAATTCCTCACCACCCACAGACCCATCCCAGCCCCGAGCAGAAATCGGCAGCTCCAGGTCAATCCCCCCAGTTTACATATGGGGCAGGATGTTCTAGGGTATGGAACAACCCTTTGACTATTTCAGATCAGCTCTCCGCTCCTTCCCAGCTTCTTGTGCACCTGTGTCCTGGATTGTTAAAATAAGATATTCTATTTGCCATCTGATAAAGATGGGGTTGTTATCTTATGTTAATTGGGTAGTTTTTCTTATCTCTTCCACAAACAATATCTCCCTTGGGGAGATATCTTCTGATCATGGGCCATGTCACTACATGACTGATAAGATTACATTATTCCCATTGTGAGGTGCTCCACCCGGGGGGAGGAGCCAAGCATTCCTACTGGAATAAAAGGGAGACTTTTGAGACACAGAGCAGCCTCATTCTCCACTGGATTCCCAGAGGAAGACCAGGCCCATCTACACCACCGGATTTTCAGAGGGAACCTACACTCTTCTCTACGGGATCACTGCTTTAACAGAACTATATCTTCCTCTCCAGGAGAGCTGCAGCCACCATCCAACTGGACTGTTATCCACACCCTGACCTCCAGGGTGGCAGGTCATATCCTGACTCTGCCAGGGTTTGTTTTTCTTTTGTTTGTTTATTTTGTTTGTTTGATGGTACTAGTTACATTTGTTTCCTTTTTAGTTTTCCTAGTAAAGAACTGTTATTCCTATTCCCATATTTTTTGCCTGAGAGCCTTTTAATTTCAAAAATTGTGGTGATTTGGAGGCAGGGGGTTTATTTTTTTCCTTAGCATACACCTGTCTTTTTAAACCAAGACAACCTGGTCACTGGCAGAGCACGGAAAATTGAAAAGTCCTTGACTTAGAGTAAGAACTAGAAGCAACAAAGAAACCATCAGTTTGTTATCAACTTTGCTCTCATACTATATCCAAAACACAGCACTGTACTAGCTAGTAAGAAGAAAATTAACTATCTCAGCTGAAACCAGAACAAGCATGCAAAAGAAGAAATGTTTGTCCTTATCTTTTAGATGTTCCAGTTGTGCTTCACAGCTTGAATACCCTACTAGAAACCAAGGAAAAAATAGTACCAAATTTAAACCAATAGAAATGGATTCAACATTGCCTGGGATTGCTGCTTCTTCAGAGGAGGCCACTGAGCAATGCACAAAAACGATGCTGCCCTGTTTTTAGGCAAGCAATAACACAGAAATAGGATAAACCCCAAGTGTTTGTAGAAACATGTCCTCAAAGAGAGGTTGTGATATGCAGACACTTGGCACACTAACACTGGATATCACAAACCTGTTTGATCTGGGATGTACAACACACTGGCAGCCCCTCTGTGCATCATTTGCTTTTTACCTGAATAATTTCTCTGAGTGTCCCAGTGCCCGTTCCACAGTCCCCATTTGATCACAAGGAATCCATGGCCTGTCAGGATATTTCTGCTGCTGAGAAGTTCTGAACCTGGAACTGTCAAAGGCTCTTTCTTTGCCAGGTCTGGACTACTCAGAGGACACAGGGCAAAACCAGAAAAACTGAATAAACCTGGCATTTTTCTGAACTTAAATACCATTATTACATTTGTCAAATAAAGAGAAAGGTCAGGTGCAGAACATCTGCCATGGTTCAATCCCAGCTGGCAGCTAAGCCACACACAGCCACTCACTCACTCACCAGGGGATGAGGGAGTGAATTGGAAGGGTAAAAGTCAGAAAACTTTTGGGTTGAGATAAAGACAGTTCAACAGGTAAAGGCAAAAGCTGCATGCACAACAAAGCAAAATAAGGAATGAATTTAGTGCTTCCCATTGCAGGCAGGTGTTCAGACATCACCAGGACAGCAGGGCTCTATCACATGTGTAATGGTGACTTGGGAAGACAAACACCATCACCCCAACACCCCATCACCCCATCACCCCTTCCTCCCTCCCTTCCTCCCTCCCTTCTTTCTCTCTTTCTCTTTCTTTCTTTCTCTCTCTCTCTTTTTCTCTCTTTCTTGCTTTCTCTCTTGCTTTCTTTCTTTTCTTTCTTTTATTTCTTTTCTTTCATTTCTTTCTTTTCTTTTCTTTCTCTTCCCTCTCTCAGCTTTGTATACTGAGCATGACACCATATGACCTGGGATATCCCATGAGCTGGCTATGGTGTGTCCCCCTCCAAACTCCTTGTGCACCCTCAGCCTCCTCCCTGGTGGGGTAAAGAGCAGAAAAAGCCTTGACACTGTGTAAGCACTGCTAAAACATCCCTCACTTATCAACAGTTTCTAGCACAAATCCAAAACACAGCCCCATACCAGCTACTGTGAAGAAATTCACTCTATCCCAGAAAAACCACCACAAGCTCTAAGCATTAAAATAAAACAAATAAAATTGCTTTTATGGAACAGAGAAGAAACTTGAAAATTTTGACTACTGCCACTAATTGTAGCATCACGTACATTTATGTCCTGAAAATTGTACCGCCCCCTGCAGTTTTTACAATGCTCACATAAACATGCAGCAAAGCTGAAAGCAGTGGGAATATCACTCCTCTTTGTCAGTGCAATGAGCTGTGTGCTGCATCTTTGTATTTGGAGCAGTTCTGTGAAAGGGTGGGACAAGGAAGTGGGTTTTGCTTGCAGCAAGCTTCTCCATTCTCTTCAGTGGGGAGTTCCCAATCCCAGAGCCATTTCTGAGCCATGGTGAGCACTTCCCCAGGCTGACACCCCTGTGCTGGGCAGCAGGAAGCCCTCCCTCTGCCCATCTGCCCCATCTCCAGAGCTGGGTGTGGTGCCTTGTTTCCACTGACCGCAGGAGGTCCCTGCAGTAGTGCAGCAGCTTAAAGTCTTTGAGCCCTCAAAGTCTTCAATTCTGGCCCCATGAGTGCCCTCAATCTCACCCTGTTCCACAGCTCTCCTCAGGTGCTCCTCCTTTCTCCCTGGCAGCTGAGCAATGGGCTGCAGGAGACAGATCCTTTCCCCTTTCCCCTTTCCCCTTTCCCTTTTCCCCTTTCCCCTTCCCCTCCTGCAAGGCCAGGCCATGCAGGGTGAGCTGTCCGTGCCACGTTCCCTGCTTGGCTCCTGCCATGGCCTGACAGTTCTGCACCCCTCCCTTGCACCAGCACTGGGCTGGGAGCCTGTCAGCTGGACAGGAGGCTGATGAGATGCCAGCTCCAAGAAACAGAGTTTCTGAAAAATTTCAGCAGCCAGCAGCCTGCTTAGTTTCTATTTCCCCCTTTTTTCTTTCCATAAAGTTCAATTGCTGTTTTTAATTGCCATGCTTATTTGTTGATGAAGCCTTGGCTGCACTTTATCTGCTGGCTCAAGTTTGTGGTAAGAGTCATGACCGCAGCAGTCAGATGAAAAGTGAATTCTGAAATGCTGGCTTGGGTCAGAAACATCAAAACCAGGGAAGCAAAACCAATTTTGGAACCTGACAGAGGCTTACAACTATGAATCCTCTAAGGGAAAGCAGTTAGCTCTGGACAGTGTGTAGGAAGCTAGGAGACATTTGTTTAAGGATTTTTATTTCTGTTCACCATATTGATCAAACTCAAAGAAAACATGCTAAAAGATAATCCAAGGCAGGATGTAGTCTCCCAAAACCTTTCTTGGCAAGCACTTGTTCAGCCTGATCCTTGAAATATTCCAGCAATGACAATTCCACAGCACCCTTAAATAACCTGCTTCAGTGCTTCATTACACTTGGTGTTAAGAAAGCTTTCCCTGATGCATTGCACTGCTTGATACTTCTCTCTTTGCTGTATTTCTGTCTGTTGTAATGGAATATTTTGGTTCTTTATGTGGCTCTTTTGAAAGTCTGAAAATATTTTTCTGGTTTCTTAAAACTTTGAGGCAATTTGGTTTGTTTTATATTTATCACCTGCTCGTGATTCAGTTTCAAAATATGTTTCTATTTCCCAAAATTATTTCACTGATGTACATTCATTATGAAACTATTTGGGTTGCATATTTTTAAAGCTGCTCATTGATATAAATATTCTCCTATGAACTGGAAGCAGCTGTCTGTGAACCACATTGATAACATTTATACAGTAAAAATTATATAAAAATTGACCTTGGCTGTTACACAGTCTACATATGCTTACACTTTTCCCTAGTGATTTTCCTGACATTAGTTATAAATTCAGAGCTGGGTTAATGTTTTGGCAAAATATTCAGAGCTTCCCAACTTGGCCGATTAATGAGCACCAAAAGCAGATGTTCATCCTGACATTTCAAAGTAGCAAATATACTTACTGCATAATTAGCAAAAGCAACAGGAATCAATATTTTTTAACAGTACAGCAGACCAAAAAAAAAAAAAGAGGGGGAGAGGATCTATCTTCTTTTACCCAATGTCAAGGTGATTTTTTAAGAATTTCATCTTTTTTTGAAAAGCAGGGCAAAACACTCCCTTTCAGCAATACATGAGAAAAAAACAGAGACCACTGGTTCTTTTCCCTGCAGTCAGCTCACAAAGCAAAACTACTACTTTCTGGTGGTCATAGAAATCCTTGGAATTTTCTTTTGGTGAGGACAGCAGTCTAATTTCAGATAGAAAGAGTGCACCATGACCGTAGATGTACAATTAATGGCTTTGATTCTTCTGCTTTGAAGGAAAGTACCTAAATCACTGCCAAGTTAAACTGAAATCAGAGGATTTTCCACATCAGTTCATCAAGGAATGAACATACTGCTGTCTGCTAGAGGCTGCTGGGTCCAGCACAGTGACATTTTTTTCTCATCCTTCAGGCTTTAATACGACTCTGTAAGCAACACGTTTAACCAGTTGCTACTTAAAATTTTCATCACATAAGCTTGTGGGCTGAGTATTCTTCTGGCTTCTTGTTATTGTCAGTCCTAATCCTGCCATATTGTTAAGGGCTCTGCTGTTATTAAGCACTGTGCCAATACCTCTCAAAAGCTACAACTCTCGGCTTTCCAAACACAGTGGTAAATTTTCAAGTAATGTTTTCAGTCATGCCAAAATGACTTGGGCTGTAAGCCAGAAACGACTTAGAGATGTATGTTTGTACTGGCAAAAACATTTATTCCTTCATTCAGCCTCACTGAGTGTCTGCCTGGGCTTCTACATGCCAAAGGGCAAGAGACAAGGAGATAGATCCTAGCAGAGCTTTCAGTTCATCCTTCCTTTAGCGTGCTGCTGAGTTACTTTGCATGTAGTCAGGTGGCAAGAATGGTGTCAGAGATCCACATATCTGTCTCTCCCTGACAGGAACACTCAATTCTTTGTGAGATTTACAGTGAGAAGAGCAAATGTTTTGGGACAATGACTTCTGGCTTTTCCCTGCCTAGTTCCTGGTGCCTAAGTAATTTATTTGCAGAGCAGATCTCTCAAAGCTGACAGATCCTGATCGCACTAAGCCGATGAAATAAATGCTCTGTGCTGCCAGCTAAGGAGATATTTCTCAGATAATCCAGTCTACTGGCAGGATTCTCTCAAGAATTGTTTCCCAAAGGCATTCCAGCTGATTCAGTGCAGGAACTCGCATGAGCTCCAGATGGCAGCTGAGACAGGGCAAATCAGCACCACAGTAGCCACAGTGTGAGTTAATAGCCCCAGGGCCAGCACAGAGAGGCTCAGCTGGTGCAGGGGGGATGCTGAGAACAGCAGCCAGAGAAACAGCTCAGCTTCCCTGTATTCAAATGTCTCCTCCCATCCCATGCCACAGTGCCTCAATCCCCCCAGTATGCTCCTACATAGGAAAGCAGGGTACATGGAGATTGTTAGCAAAGGTGCAAGAAGTGAGCTTCTGACACTGTCTTGAGCTATTTTCCAAGAGTAACTGGACCTGTTTTCCTCCACAGCTGCACATACTTCAGTGCAAGTTTATGCATGAGCATTCACTTAGGAGCAAGAATTTCCTATCTTGACTTAATTGAAGTTACTTAAAAAAAAATAAATCTCCTGAAATTAAGTCAAGGGTCTTATTTTTGTCCTCATGTAGCTTTGTAGCAGGGTTGCTGGAAGCATAAATTAGACCCGATGTAGTCAGTTCAATACCAGTGTGTGTGCTGAGGAAATGAGCCTGTGAACTGATCATCTGAGGATTTTGCAATACATTTCTTGGCAGCAGTCACAAGCAGCAAAACACTTCAAGGCCTAAGCCACAGTAGCATGGTTGGACAGCAGAATCCATGAACAGCTTGCCATGGCCTGTGATTAATAGAAATATAGAAAATATAGAAAATGAAATAGAAATAGAATGGCTAGTTTAACTTTAGGCACAAATCCCATCACAGCACTTGACCCAAATCCACAGGAGTTTTTCCTGGGATCAGGGAGAATTCACAGTTTGGGCACCAGTCATGGCAATGCCTGGCTTCTTGCCATTACAATTTATCAGAAAATAATTATAAAAGTCATATTTGTGATGCTTACAAAGTGCCTGTAAAGACACGTCAGGTGAGGTATTCTGCTCCCTCTGCTGCCTACTCCTGAACATAGAGAGCTGTTATTTCTCAGCCCATTGGCTGCTCACCCTTTTACACAGAAAAAAGACATTCCAACTCTTAGTCTAAAGACAGCAAAAATTCTGGAGAAATGCGGCAACTAATATTTACTAATCTACCAGGAGCAGTTTTTCTTTCTGGTCTCCAAAGGAAAGAGGGAGAAGGTTGAAGGGCCAACTTCTCAGGCCAGATTTAAAAATCACCATTCTCTTCATGTGCCTACATAGGCATTTACACTAGGAGATATTCCCATGTTGGAACACCACGTGAACAGATATGTGATTTATACCTACAAATTCTACCCTTACAGATTTCCACCAGGCATGCACACAGAAATGCAAGCCATTTTGAGATGTAGGTGGTAGAAAAGAAGGAAGCAAATAAGTTGTCTGTTCATCTCTGAGGGGGTTATCACTTTCAAACCTATGTCTTGATAAGAGTAATTAGCAGTAATATACAATGAAGGGACAGGGAAGATAGGAAAACTTTAACCCCCAGGAAAATATACATAACTTGTTGTTATGGTTAATATGGAGGTTTCTTTGGCTGGTATCTTCAACAGCAGAGTTATAATACTTATAGAAAAACATGTGCCATCTTTTAAGTGTTCTATAATTTAGCAAAGTCCCGGGACCCAGAAGCAGGGAATTGTCCAGTCCCATTCTACCTCCTTTGCTATTAGTTAAATTTTGAATTAAACTCAAATGACCTGTCTTGTTTGAGGCTAAAGCCACCTCAGCAGTTATATTAAGGCTCTCAAAACTAAACAAAACTGTCCATGTTCCAAGAGGAGGCTGAATTAAATAATGACTACAGACCATCTTAAAGTGATTAAATGTTAAAAAATCATCAATGGCAAATTTTCTGGGCTTTCTTTTAGCTGTTTGAGGAAAAGCTATCCTAGTCTTCTCTAAGAAGAAACTGGTTGTCTGTTGTCTGGCAGCACTCACTTAGTGGAGAGTCCTAGTTGAACATCATGTATTTATTTTCATTTTAAAACCTTTGTGGAAGGTGGCATTAGATGGTAGTTTCTTTTCAGATTACCTTCATGCCCTTTTTCTTCCATAACCAACCTCCTTCAGGTTCTCTTCTCATAATTTCTGGGTCTCCCTTACGATTCATGCTTTCTCTCAAAGTCAAAAAGATTTTCCTTTTGCAACTTTTCCTACCATTCTCCAGTTAGCTAAATTGTATAGTAACTTCTTGGGATTAAACTAGTCACCAAATTTACAAGCCAGGAGGCCTAAGGTGCATTTTCACTGTAAAATTGCAATTTTCAGGCAGCTGAAAAGGAATTCTCAGTGCCACTCAAAGACCTGAAATTCTGAAAATAGGAATCTTTCCTTGCTTCAGACATCTCCATCACCTTGCCTTCCTAACTCACCTGGCTGAGATGCTGTTTGTTGCTCACTTGCACAGATTGGTGACTGTGGCCACTATCACCAATCTGCCACTGTCACTATCATATCTTTGAATTCAAAATCAGGAGGCAGAGCTGAGAGGGAGATAAGTAAGCAGAAGTATAAGCAAAAGTAAAATGATTTATCCAGCTAGGCTTCACTTCATTTCCTGGGCTGAGATTTTATGAGGAAGCCGTGATTCCCATTCTCATCTGCCCACAGAGAGACAAGACAGCAGTGCCACTGATAGAACACTCAGTTTGATTGCCTACAGGAGCTGCTGCCTTGCAGGTTTTTCTAAATGTCTGCCAGACTACAGCACTGGAGATATCACAGGTGAGGCCTTGCTTTAGGGCATTAGTTTATTCTAAATTATATTCCAAAATGCATACCAAAAAGGAGCTGTGAAAGGGTGGGGCTTCCCTTTACTTTCTTGCTGTGGAGGAGAATAATTCCATTTCCAGAGTCCTCTCTGATGCCCTTCCTGAACACTGTTACCTTCTTCCCCCTTTTTTCTCTTGCTCTTTTCAAGTGTCTGGTCAAATCTGCAAGGCTACCAAATGCTTTCTGGGTGTCCATGAATGACATTAGCAGCAGGAGCACTTGTGAGGAGAGGGTGGAAAGGGTGTGGAACAGGATGAAGTAGGATCTATTGTCGCTGACACTGGAAAAGGAGTGGAAACAGGGAAGTTTCCTTAACTGGAGATTCCAGAAACATATATATATATAGAGAGAGTTCATATTTAATTCTGAAAATGGAAGCAGCCAGAAGACATGGAAGGAAAGGTGGACAATGTTTTAAATCTTTGTATTTCCTTCAAGCACTTCAAATATGTTCTCATTAAGGGTACAGTAGAAGTTTCCAAATCTGATACTAATTTTTGAACTTGCAAGGTAATGTTTCAACATCTATATGACACAGGTTATAGTTTATTAAACAACCATTAGTTGTGAACTTCAAGTAGATACTATTCACGCTTTTATCACATATACATGAAGACATATAATTTTTTGGTTTTTTTCTTGAGGGCCTGAGTTTCTTTAATTGTAAAGAATACATGTGAATTTCAATTTTTTTTGAACAGAACAATTTTCTAGTAGTTACACTGAATTCTTGAAAGTCAAAACAAAGACATGAATATCAGAAAGCAAAATTTAGAATAATGATTTTTAATATTGTTTCTGGTGATGCTGGGACTGGAAATGGGCAGGTTTCAAATCAGGTCTTTGGCTCCACATCTATCCCCAAGAGTCTGTGGGTGGTCCAGTGTAACGCTAAGAATCACTGAGGTTGGAAAAGACCTCTAAGATCATGGAGTTCAACCATTAACCCAGCACTGCCGTGCCCACCACTAACAGTGTCCCCAGGTGCCACATCTCTGTGTCTTTGTACACCTCCAGGAGTGGTGATTCCATCACTCCCACGGGTAGCCTGTTCAGCTCCTGACCACCCTTCCAGTGAAGGCATTTTTCCTTATATCCACTCTAAACCTCCCCTGAGGCTCCTTTCTCTTGTCCTATTGCTTGTTACCCAGGGGAAGAGGCCGATCCGCAGGTGCTGCACCCTCCTTTCAGCACTTGTAGAGAGCCATAAATCGGGTCCCCCGAGCCGCCTTTTCTGCAGGCTGAACCCCCCAGCCCCATCAGCTGCTTCTCATCAGATTTGTGCTCCAAACCCTTCCCCACCCTCGCTGCCCTTCTCTGGACATGAAAATACCGTATATAATTATCCTGTATATAGAGTCCTTTAACAGTGAGTTTGTCCACTCAAAGACGGAAGGCTCNACCTCTAAGATCATGGAGTTCAACCATTAACCCAGCACTGCCGTGCCCACCACTAACAGTGTCCCCAGGTGCCACATCTCTGTGTCTTTGTACACCTCCAGGAGTGGTGATTCCATCACTCCCACGGGTAGCCTGTTCAGCTCCTGACCACCCTTCCAGTGAAGGCATTTTTCCTTATATCCACTCTAAACCTCCCCTGAGGCTCCTTTCTCTTGTCCTATTGCTTGTTACCCAGGGGAAGAGGCCGATCCGCAGGTGCTGCACCCTCCTTTCAGCACTTGTAGAGAGCCATAAATCGGGTCCCCCGAGCCGCCTTTTCTGCAGGCTGAACCCCCCAGCCCCATCAGCTGCTTCTCATCAGATTTGTGCTCCAAACCCTTCCCCACCCTCGCTGCCCTTCTCTGGACATGAAAATACCGTATATAATTATCCTGTATATAGAGTCCTTTAACAGTGAGTTTGTCCACTCAAAGACGGAAGGCTCTTTCCGACAACATCCCCTGAATCCGCGCTCGCATTCCCGGCGCAATCCGGGCGCGTTCCCGGCGCAGTCCGGGCGCGTTCCCGACACAATCCGAGCGCGTTCCCGACACAATCCGAGCGCGTTCCCGGCACAATCCGAGCGCGTTCCCGGCNAATCCGGGCGCGTTCCCGGCGCAATCCGGGCGCGCTCCCGGCACAATCCGGGCGCGTTCCCGGCGCAATCCGGGCGCGCTCCCGGCACAATCCGGGCGCGTTCCCGGCGCAATCCGGGCGCGCTCCCGGCACAATCCGGGCGCGTTCCCGGCGCAATCCGGGCGCGCTCCCGGCACAATCCGGGCGCGTTCCCGGCGCAATCCCGAGCGCGTTCCCGGCGCAATCCGGGCGCAATCCCGAGCGCGTTCCCGGCGCTCCGTGGGGCAGGCGGGAGCGCGGCAGTGCCGGCAGCAGGCGGCAGGGGGCGCGCGCAGGCCGCGTTGCCGTGCGCGGCATTCCCGGCTCGGATCCCGGCGGGAAGCGGCGGCCGCAAGGGCCGGGCAGCAGCGCGGGCTCGGAGGAGGGTGACGAGGGTGACGAGGGTGAGGAGGGTGAGGAGGGTGCCGGCTCGCCGGGCTCAGTGGCGGCCGCAATCGCTGCTGGTTGTGTTGGGAGCACGTTCGGCTGCCGCTCAGGACGCTTGTCAGCTTTAGGTTGGGCTTGATGATCTTCGAGGTGTCTCCCAGCCGAAATTATTCCGTGATTCTGCAGCGCTGAAAGCTGGAGGGGCTGTTTCAAGGGCTGTGTCACAGGCACCTGCGAGACTGAGGGTGGATTTGGGGAAAAAGCTGGGCCCTGGGGAACCGGCTAGGGCTGGTTAAAAGGTCAGCGGTTTTTTGTTTGCCAAGGGTGGTATAAAACCTTGAGCAGATCCTGCTGTGAAGCTCTTGCTCAGGCAATGTGTAAAGTGCTTGGTTAATGTAAAACACATATTTATAGTGATTTCTTTTAAGTGTGCTATAATTTAATGGTTAAGAGCCTGCTTAGTGATGACATGAGGGAAGGGATGATAGCACACAAATACTAGGAAGAATACTGTAATAGCTGTGGAGGAGTTATGAGGACCCTGAGTTCCTATAGCATTAAGTTTTATTATAGGGGAAGGGTTTGGTTTGTTGGCTTGTGGTTTTTTGTTGTTGTTTTCTTTTTTCTTTCTTTCTTTTTTCTTTTTTTAACAGACAGTATGGAATTCAAAATGGAAAATCTAAGATTGAATCTAAAGCTTCTAGCTTACAAGTGCGAGGTAAAAATGTGTCAGTCTTCAAAGTAATACTATTCCACATGGCAACCACCAATATTTTCCATTCCTGTTTTTCTTTTCAAATGTTTTTTTTTTTCTGGTGCTGCTGAACTTCTTGCCCTCTTGAATGCTTTGCTTTCTGATACTAGAAGCACTGCAAGCTCATCCTTCTTGAAAGGGGCTATTTATTCAGTAAAGCTTTTGTCAGACCACTTATGTAACTTCAAAACCAATTCCCAGTGCCTTCCTTTCTCTGCCTCTTTGAGAGAAGCATATGGATTCTTGGACTGAATGGATATTATATAAATACTATACACTGTGCTGCCCTATCTACATCAATTGCTGCAGTTGGGTCGCTGACGCTGTACAGATGCAGAAAAGAAATGCCTTGACAAATAGGATACATGGGATTTTTCCAGGACAGTGTTTCGAAAGAGCTGCCTGGTGAAATCCCCATTAGACAGCAGCACGACAAATATGCAGGCAGGCTCCATGAAATACCACAGCAGCAAATGTGAACGTCTTCCTTTTTTACTGAATTCTTGCTTACTGCAGTCATCACCCTGCCTAAGTGAAGAACAGCAAAATGTATTGCATTATTAAGCATAGAAAAGCTGATGGCTGTTAGAGAAAAGCAGCTTCAAGGCACAAGCTCCAAGGCACAGATGGGAAGCACATACTGTCCTGAATTTGTCTGGTTTTCCTTTAGAGAATGACAAGTATTTAGCCTTATACATCCCCTGGGTATCAGTGTTGAGCCACGAGTGTTAGACACATGTAACATTTCAAAGCAGTCATACCGCTGGCACAGTTACAAACACACTTGACTAAACCATCCTACACTATGAAAAGAGGTTTAAAACAATAGATTCAGGGTCAGCTTTTCTTCTTGGCATAAACCTGCTCAAAAGGCTTCAAGCAGGTCAATTTATGGGCCTCTGAGAGAGGTGAGATGGACTATGTTGTTGAATGATTAAATTATGTCTCGTTGTTAAATTGGTTTTGCTCTTTTCTCTTTCTTTATCCTGGTACTAATCAGTGAGGTTTCCATTATTCATACAAACTAGTAGGGAGACTTTGCAGTACAGAAGTACTGACATTATTCCAACATGCAGAATTATGTTGAGATTATTCCATGCTCTTTGCACTAAGGATGATGGCACCCAGCTCCATCAAATAAGCCATACATGGCCCATTGCTAGTAAAAATACTCCTTTTCCATTAGTAGAACCTGGCAGGAAGAAAGACAAGACTCAGCCCACAATCTGCTGTCTTGAGGTTGCCATTGACAAAACATTTACCTAAATATTTTCAGGCATTTGATGAGGATCCAGTGTCAGATGGATTGAAAAAGGAAATGACAGGAAGATTGTGAAGATTTTTGGAACAGACCTGAAAAGTGAAAATGTCTTTTCCAGATCTTTCCAACATTCCTCCAGTTGGCCAAAAACTGGAAGGCATTTTGCATCTAAAGGCTATTTTAGTAGAGAATCCAGAAAGTGCTACTGGAGGGAAAAAATTTACCTTTGAAAACATCTTGGCTATCAAAGGAAATAATTAGACTGTCGTTGGACTATTAAATTATTTGAAATATGAAGGATACTATTGAAAGGGGTATTGGAGATGATGGATTATACCTATTTGCTACACAGTGGCAAAATAGATGCATAGTAGTACACTTTCTAGTGTGCCTCTTTTTTATTTCTAGTGATTTATTGGCAGGATGCCTGTAAAAATAATGGAAAATCAAACAAAGCAACCAGCTAGTTAAAAATGATAGCATTAATACTCTTAATCTGTTAAAAAGCCATATTTTTATTGTAAATAATATTAGTCAGTTTTTTAATAGGGTATTGTATGTTGTGTCTGAGGTCAGAGCAGGTACATGGTGTTTGCATAACTCATAGGGTACAAAGATCTCTCTACTATTTCTGGATGCTCAGAGCACCACTGAACCAAAACTTTGTATTTATAATGCACATTTTCTTCTCAAAATTCATGTGTATCTCTGATTATAATTCCTACATATTCCTTGAATGTCTCTATGCAGTTTAAAGTCATGTGCCAGAGTTGTTTTAACAAAGTGATTTGCGGAAAATGAAAATTTACTGAGCCCTTTTATCTTAAATATTATACTCCTAGCAGAAGAAATGGATCTGAGTAGAATACTTACTGTTCATATGAAAAACTGGAAAATGTAAAAGAGGAAAAAATACATGAACTGCTAACAGCTGCAATCTAAATCTTTTGGATGCTCTAATTCTGAGAACCAAGAGAATGTGTGTTCTACTGATGAGGTATCTTCACTGATGGAGAAGCAACAGCCTGAAGATGTATGAAAATTTACAGGGCAGTCTAAAAATAATTTACCAGAAAAACCCCCAACTTTTGAAAAGTGCCATTCCAAAGTCTGTTTTTATAATGAAGGATACAAAATTACTCATCAAGGGCTTAATCACAGTCTTCCATAGTTTCTTGGCTGCTTTCTAATATGAGTATTACCATCCAGACTGATTTAGTTGGCCTCTTCCCTTGATGGCTTCAATTATTTACTATCCATCTTTCTGAGAAAACAGGCTCCAGGAGCACTTGTTACAATCTCTAGGACATGCCTGCTCTAAAGAAGGCTTTGGGCTTGCTTGGGGTTTTTTTGGGTATTGGTTTTGTTTGGTTTTTTTGGGGGTGGGGCTGTGTGGTTTTTTTGTTTTGGTTTTTGGTTTTTTTGGTTGGTTTGGTTTTTTAGTTGTTTTTCTTTTGTTTGGTTGGTTTGGTTTTTGTTTGTGGTGTTTTGGGTTTTTTTGTTTGTGGTTTTTTTTTTTTTGGTTGGGTTTTTTGTTTTTGTGGGGTCTTTTTGTGGGAGGGAGGAAGAGGTTTGGATAATTTTTTTGCCTTCTTATCCTTTGGATGAAGCTGCTGACAAAAAACCACCCATAGGTTGTGAGGTGGGTGTTGCACATACCATTTGGACCAGTTCAAATACTAGACACTTACTAACTCTTCCTGAATACTGAGTTTCCTCTTGCATCAGGGAAGATGAGACTAATGAGTAAATTTATGAACTTTTGTAGCAGGTGGTAGGTCAGTGATAGCTGAGATGGGGAGAGCATGAATTTAGTAGGACATATATTTTTTGAGAAATAAGTGCAACATTACACATGTTCAGAAGCAACTCTATTGTCTTCTATGTCTCTTCAGCCATCCTTCGGTAAGTTTGTTCAACATTACAGAGTTCAAGAGACTTGAACTCAGTCTACCAGGTTAAAGTTTAAGTAGTTCCTACTCCATGCCTGCCTTTCCCTGCCTGAAAAGCCTCCTCGTTTGCTGCAGACCACCCTGCCAATATCTGTGCAGTGGGAGCCACCAGGCAGCCTGACTGTATCCTGGGGAGGGATTGCACTCCCTCTGCAGGGATTTCTGCTCTGCTCTCACTCTTGGGTTATGCTGCAGTGCCTTTGGTTTCAGCCTTCTTCTTCCCTTCAGCTGGGCAGGAACTGTGAGGAGCAGAGGGAGTGGGCAGATTTCTTTAATGGAAGCATTGTTTTGTATTGACAATAGCAGCATAATAACACCTGAGAGGAAAGGATTTTGAGTAGCAGAGGTTTATATCACATATGTGTGCACCTGCCATCCTGATCTCAGGCAGACTTCAATTCCCTAAAGACTGTGGGCTGTTGCCCTGTTCCAAATCACCCCACTCTGCCTGCCTTGCTTTTAACAGTCTCTCACCTGCTTTCAGCATGTCCTTGTAATTTGCTGTGCTCATCAGTTTGCTGGGCTCTTTCTGCTGTGTTCACAAGAAAACCTATTTCAGTGAGTTCAGCAGGGCCTTGAGGTTAAAACACTCAAGAGAATACCCTTTCTATCAGTAATTATGTGGATT
Organism: Dicaeum eximium; assembly: GCA_013396995.1. Lineage (NCBI taxonomy): Eukaryota > Metazoa > Chordata > Aves > Passeriformes > Dicaeidae > Dicaeum > Dicaeum eximium. Next base: position 564,346 of record VWZP01005528.1, read on the forward strand.
TGCTGTCCTCAGCCTCTGTCATATGTCCTATTTATTCTTCCAGGGTGCTGTTACACTAAATCAACATAGTTATACAGAAATGCAACAGGCCCACAGCCATACCCTACCCAGAAAATAGCAGGGAGCAGCTGTGATACAGGAAGAGCTGGTAATGCTAACCTGAAGCTACAGGATCATTCTTTTGTCATTCTTTAACTTGAGAAATTAACTAACCAAACAACTCCTTTGGGCTGAATTTTGTGGTTTTCATAATTAAAACTTTTCTGTTTAATGGGAGCTTTGACTTAGGAGCCCAATCCCACCTCTTTACTTTATTAGAGAGAGTGAAATTGAATGTTGAAATAGAAGCAGACAAGTAAGTGTAATGTTGGATTTTCTCCTCTAGACTCTGATACATTTGTATTTAGTAATTGAAATACAACATATGTGTAAATACATATAGAAATAATCTGTTATTCTGTACTATTTGAGTACATCCATTGTTTTGTCTTCTTTTTGTCTTTTTTCATATATTAGAGATACTCAAAATTATACAGTCAGAAAAGCTAATCTGTTTTACGTTTTATGTGTGTAACAAAGGAGAGCCAAAGGCTCTAGCAGTTTTTCCATTTGCACACACTAGTGTTTGCAGAACATAGCCATAACATTTTCTTTGATCACTGTAATACATTTTGCATGCACACTGTTTGATATCAGCAGCAGAATACACTGCCTTTGTAACCAAGGGACATTACAGGCAGTCTCAGTGTAGGCAGAATTAATCCAAGTTACTGCGTGACTGGAAAAATCTCTAGAGAACGAGTTTAGGCAATGGCATAGGTGATGTGATAGATTGAGCTCTACCAACAGAGCAGACTGAATGAGCATCCCAGTTCTATACTGAGAGGCCTTTTCTGAGGAAGGCACTCACTGTATTTTAGATAAGACATAAAACTGAGGCTCTCACTGCTTATGGTCATCAGAGAGCTTAAACTACTTTCATGGTGTCAACGCTAATACTGTGGCCAAGAGCCACACGTCTCTTGCCTTCCACCCAATCAACCCCCCCAGTTGTTCCAGTGGTTTATGAGACCCTTCTCAATTTCCAGCTCTCAGCTCACAATCAAAATCATTCATTGTTAGGCAGCTACCGTGCTCCTTCTTGGGGTGGAACCCCTAACTCTTTGGGATACTGTACAACATTTAATATTTCATCCTTCAGCGTCCTCTGAAAGAAGGAGACATAGAAAGCCAGAAGAAGTACATGAATGCATATGTATTTAAAAGCTTGTTTCATAATTCCAGAGGTGAATGCCTCTCATTACTGGCAGCAGTTTAAATCTTGAGCAGAACTTTGCAGGAGACTCACAGTTCTGATACAAGCAAATTTTCTGAAACTCTAACAAGGGAAAGTGCTGGATTCTGCACCTGGGCTGGGGCAACCCTGGTGGTGTGCAGAGACTGGGGAATGAGAGGCTGGAGAGCTGTGCCATGGAAAGGGACCTGAGGTTCCTGGTCCATGGCAAGTTGGACCTGAGCCAGCAGTGCCCTGGCAGCCAGAAGGGCCAATCCTGTCCTGGAGGGCATCAGGCACAGCATGGCCAGCCAGGCAAGGGAGGGGATTGTCCTGCTCTGCTCTGCCCTGGGGCAGCCTCACCTCGAGTGCTGGGGGCAGCTCTGGGTGCCACAGTGTAAGAAAGGACATTGAGCTGTTAGAGGGTGTCCAAAGAAGACCCCCAAGGATGGTGACAGCTCTGGAGGGGAGCTGTATGAGGAGTGGCTGAGGTCACTTGGTCTGTTCAGCCTGGAGCAGAGGAGTCTGAGGGGAAACCTCAGAGTCTTCAACATCCTCACAAGGGGAAGCCGAGGGGCAGGCACCGATCTCTTCACTCTCTTGACCAGTGACAGGAAACGAGGGAAAGGCATGAAGCTGAGTCAGGGGAGGCTTAGGCTGGATATCTGGAAAAAGTTTCTTCACCCAGAGGGTTGCTGGGCACTGTAACAGGCTCCCCAGCACCAAGCTTGACAGAGTTCCAGAAACATTTGGACAATACTTTCAGGTACATCGTGTGATTCTTGGGGTGTCCTGCAGCGAGCCAGGAGCTGGACTTGGTGATCCTGATGGGTCCCTTCCAACTCAGGATATCCTATGATTCTCTGAAGTTTTAGCTATTGGGTAACTGATATTCAGGGGAAAACTATTTCATTCTGCAGGTAGATCAGGCTGCTATTTGTTTCTCATTCCCTTTTTAATCCCCAATTATTTCCCCTTTCCAGATACTTATTTTTAGTGGAAATAAACATGGAGTAGCTTTCTTTGCAAGAAGTTGCAATCCTTAGCAGCAATTACTTGGTTGGAAACTTAGACGGATTCTTAAGAATCTTGCTTAAGTGGAATCCAGGATGGAAGACATCCAGGAAAATCTACTGGCGGCTCAGATTGTACTGAATAGTGTTAGAAGATTTAAGTCTCTCCAGAGATACTTAAATCTCAACTAGATTCGACAACTGCAGCATCTGCTGCAGCTCTTGTTAAAATAAAATAAAGTAAAAGAATAAAATAAGATAAAAGTCAAATAAAGTTAAGATACTAATAAGCCACGCTAAAGTGCAGTATCAATACTCAAATGAAAGGTGAAACTAGCCACATGGAATCTAGAAAAAGAGATGTAACTGAAATCATATCAGAAATATATTTCACCAATTTCAGTCACTAGGCAAAGATTTTCAAATAGCAGGTCTCTGTACAGGTGCATGGGGTATTGGCAACAGAACAAGAAAAGTTCAGCTGCGACTCAATTTCACTGGAAAGGAGAGAAAGTTATTGATATAATGAACACAGTGAAAACAGTTATGTTTCAAGACTGTCATTCAATTTTTTTTGTGCATCTGGAACATATTTTTCTTGGAACACAGGTAAAGATAAATCCTCATTTGAAGCCCAAAGAACTCAACAGAATTCTTTAATTTGACTTCAGTTGGTTTTTCACCACATCTGTAACTTGCACACCATGTAAGCAGATGCCATAAATGAGAATCAGATGAATTCTTTTACCTTGCACTGTTGTGGACACCATTGCTATCATTCTGGATGAGACAGCAGAAACATTTTTATTCAAGTGTTTTGCTTTCTTGCAACGTTAACGAGGCATTGGTGACAATACAAACACCAGAACCTTATAAACAGCAAGAAACAATAGGGCTCTGGAGGGATGTAACCCTACCAGAGCTAACCCATCCATTTAATTTAAACCTGGCTCATTTGCTAGTCTGGAGCCAGAGTGCCCAGTGCCAGGCATTACTAAACCCTCAATGCCCAGTCATCAGGAGGCTGCCACAGGGACTTAAAATACCAATTTCAGGAGCTCAGAGGTTTCATGGTATTTCCCACTATAGTTTTATACCTCATTCAGCAGTGCTTAAGTTTCTTTTGGGCTTTCCATGAGTAGGCACTGACCCAGTATTTATCCTTTAATGAGGAACAGAAGCATTAAATGCTCTAAAGTTTTCCAATAAAGATGCGAGCCATTACTGAAATTCACTCATTTTATCCTAATAGCATTGCATTTCCTGCCAATAACTTAAAATATGCTGTTATTCTGCCTGAAAAGAAAAAAGGTCTTAACTCTAAAATAAGACTCTGGAAATGATATAATATAAACATGTGCTGACATTAATTACTGTAATATTTATGTATAAAACAGATGGTAGTGCTTTCAAAAACGTGTGAGCAATGATCAGAATGAATTCATTAGGCATTTATACTGCTGTCATGTACTCACATAGGTGTTGCCTTGGACCCTGCTATATGCTAAGGGGCTCTTTCTTTTTAAGTGAGGTTTTACCAAACAGATGGAAAACATTATTAACTACTGTTTTCCTTTCTTGTCAAATATGTTTTGTCTAATCATCACTATAATTACACATCCACATTCTAGTAAATCATGCTGTATAAACATTTAGAACAGAGTGGATTATTAGGGTGAAATGCAAAGTATTCCAGACATTAAAACAAAACAAACATGGACTGGGCTGTGCTGAATAATAACAATTTTTAACACTGAGGACAGACAAAACATAATTTAATAGCTTTGGCTTTTCTTTCTTCCATTTATGTCTCATTATTCTACATACAGTGCATCCTGGGTGCTTTCAAGTGCCTCCCTCCCCTTTCTTTGTGCGAATATTTAAACGAAGCAACGTTTTCCTTTATACAGCAGCTTCCTTCCACATCTTGGTGTCACTGTTTGCTTTTGTGGCTGTATATGAAATGGAAAGAAGAACTCAGGAAGAAAGTGAACAACGATGAAATCCGAGGGCACTTTGTTTCCTGAGATAGCCATGAAATTTCCATTCCAGATGAAGCAAGTGTGTTTGATGAGGGTAACCAACTACTGCAGGACCAGAGCTGCAGTACTCAACTTTTCCATCTGCAGTGTCAGGTTCAGGATCACAAAATATCAGCAGAACAATTGCATTTCTGTCAGTCTTGTGACTGCACACAAAGGCTGCCACAGCCCCCCTTGGGGTCACAGACACAGCCTGGGAGTGGCTGGCCTGGGGATGGCTCGGCGCTGTCACCCCACGGGCTGTGCTTGGCCCTACCTGGCCCTACCTGGCCCTATTTGGCCAAGCAGGGAGTGCAGTGGGGATGGATTTGGTGTCACATCTCTGCTGTAGGTGCCAATATTTGTGCTAATCATCCTCTGAAGTCAGTGTAAAGAAATGAGCTTTTATGGCACTGGATTAATTGACTGTACTGACAAGGCAAATTCTGCTCTGGTGCCCACTTCTTTCTGCTTCAAGGTTCTCTGAACTTCTAGGATTTAAAAGGTCCTGCTTGAAACTAATATATTCCTATAATCCCAAAGGCTTGTGAATATTGCCTTACAGTGTCAGAAAATCGAGTTATTCTTCTGTAGACATCCTGAAATGCATCTGTTCAATGGTTACAGACAAAATTCGGCTTCCATCAGAGACTGGAAGAACATTTATTGCATCTTACATTTGGAACCCACTTGGAAAGCAACAAATACCCTGGCACTGTATACAATTCCAGAACAATTTTCACATCTTCTTTTCTAAGAGTCAGACTGCATCAATATTTTCCCCATCTAACTTATTTAAATGTTATTGCACCAGCTGTTTCTTGCAAGATCAAAAATTTGTGATAGCTATAGGAGCTATGGCCAGACACTAAAATACATGAAGATTTCATTGGGTTTAGACCTTTTCTTCATAGTGGTACATCCAAAATAGAATTGAGCAGTGTGCTTCTATTTCTGAAGACACCACGGCCTGCTGTAGAACTAGCAGATTACCAGTGATACTGGTTAAATCAAGTTGACTTACAGGGGAGCTGAAATAGTAAAAAAAAAACCTTGAAAGACAGATATAAGTAGTTTCTGTGAAAAGTGGATTAACTATGTTTAATGATAAAAGAAAGTCTGTCTGTACAGAATTGATTCAATAGCTTGATCTCTTGGTCTTCTCTGGATCAATATTAAAAACTATTTAAAGGATAAACATGCTGGTGTATTAAAAAAAAGAAACAACAACAAAATGGTGTAATTTTCCTTTGTGTATCAATGCTGCTTTTATTACTATTTTAAAAAAATTATTAAGCAGTACAAAGCAATTTTTTCCTGCTGCACATTAACATCTTTTTATCTACAAACATTTACATAGAATGCTCTAAGTTCATCATGCCTTAGATTTTATCAGCAACATTCTCTTTTTTGGAATTCCATATGTTGCCTGAGAAAACCAAGGATACAGAGCTGGCTATTTCTACAAGCTGATTACAAAATCTGCAAGAAATTGGGAGTGTTAAGGCTTGATTAGTATCTGCTACAATCAAAAATTCATGCAAATTGTTGCTGCATCAAAACAGGTTGATAATGAGTAAATCTCTTATACCTTTCCAGAGATGCATTATTTTACAACTTCTTTGGGGCATACCTCAAAAAACAACCTTCTCAGCTCTCCTAGGTGGGTGGCAGAGGATTTATTCAGCTTAGTTTTGCTGTGTTGAATGACCCAGCAGTCCTACTATGCCATTAGCTGGCAAGGCAGTAGGTGTTTAATGGTGCTCTTTCAAAGCACATTAAGGCCACCACAACTTTCCTGGCTCAGGAGATGCATTTCCAGTTGCTGCTGCACCCTGCCAACACTGGGCAAGGACTGCCCATGTGTTCACCCTCTGTGTCCAGCACTGCACCAAGGTATGATCACAGAATCACACAGAATATTCTGAGTTGGAAGGGGCCCACAAGGATCACCGAGGTGAGGCTGACCAGATGACAGCTCCCACTTAAATGCTGGTGCATGGTTAGGATCAGTCTGTTTGCAGTGGCACTCGTAGGAATGGACCAGAGCACACTCGAGCCTTTCAGCGAGCTCTTAAGGACTGCCATGCCTCTCATCTCTACCCACAGCAACACAGGGGCCTGGCACATTGTGCCTTCTGGAAAAAGTGGATATTCTTTGTGAAGAACCACAGAAGTCATGAAAGGAAAGGCTGCACAAATCCATGCCACATGAGGGCTCTCTCATGCTAGGAGAAAGACAAAACAAAACCAGACCTCTGGCTGCTATGAAGCCACCTGTTTGAATTGAAGCCACATTTGAATTGTTCACAGAATTCACAGAATCATCCTCATGTCACATTTTAAAGCTGACATCAGTGAGCTGTCAAAGCTGTCAAGGGCACTGGGACAGACTGATAACAGCAGGAACTCATTCCTTATCAGAACATCTTTGACATAAAGTCTACAGCAAAAGGCAAAATCAGCCCTAATCCATCAGCTGGGCACTCTGACAGGGAAGCCTCCTCTGGTAAGTACTGTTTGTGTGTCACATAATGGAGCAGATTGTCTGTAGACCCTTCTGGAAAACACATTTTCCTGATACTGTGGGAAAAGGATTTCTCTATGATGCTCCTAGACTTTTCTATTAATTTGATCTTAAGAGGTAACCTGATGATATATGATGGTAAATATAATATGACTGCTGTTTATGGCTAAAAACCTTTTTTTTTTTGCAGAGGGGACTACCTGGAAGTTGATGTTCTGAGCAGATTTGAGCCACTAAATGGGCTCTTCAATGTTGAAAGTATGTAATGGAGGTATCACTTTAAAAAGTACTGTGAAAATGCTGTCTGGCTTTCTCTTTCCACAGACTTCTCCTCATTTCTTTCAGTCAGCTGTCAGCCATAGTGAACTCTTACCACCAAAATGTAGCTGGGGAAGTGGATCAAAGGAGGTTGTGCAGGAAGGAGCTGTTTAGGACACTGCTACTCAAAGAAAGCAGAAGTCCCCAATCATCCAACCATGTATTCCGCTCTCAGTTTGTCATGGATGACACAAAAAGGCACATATATTCCTCTTCTCTTCAGTGCACCATCTTCAATAATATTACCTTATAATGAAAATATATTAAGGGTTGTGGTAATGAGAGATTTTCAGCTTGCTTATTAATTAGCTGGACTAGTGTCCAACTGAGCAGAGAAGGACAGGGAATGAGTGTAAAAAGCCTTATCCTCAAATAATCTTACAGATGACATCTGTGGCCCAAGCAAATGTAGGAAAGAAATGGGAGATACTGAGCAAGGTCCTGGGACTCACAAGGATACAAACAGCCTTGACTGAAAACATGCTGGGACAAGACCTTCCTGCATTCATGGCACTGCTTTACAGCCTGCAGAGTGTAGGTGCTATGATCAGCTTCTTCCCACACGGATTATGAAGTTTGGAGAACAGAAACTCCTAGGGACAGGCCTTTGAATTTCCAATCCTACAAAAGGTCTTATGCCTTGTCGTTTTACTTTTTGAGTTTCCAGACAGACAGCAAGAAGGAAATCCTGGAGTAAAAGTACTCAGTGCACACAGCTCAAATTGGGTAGTCCCTTTCTGTAGGGAGAAGAACCTGGCAAAGTTTATCTGGTAGCCAGAATTATCTGAGCAACGAGGGGGCCCCACCAGTGGGTGCTGCAGAGATGAATTTGGCACCCACTGCAGCAGAGTGCCAGTGCTTCACTATCATCAGCCATGCTGCTCCTGCCAGGTCAGCAAAGCTCTTTGCTGCCAGCTGAGGACCTTAAAAAGTAGGATTACAGAAAAGGCAAGTGAACTAGAAATTATTTCCATACTAGTGTCCAGTCAACGTGCAGTTTCCTGGTATTTTCATTACTGTTTTCCTACTCTTCCTGCTGCTGATGGGGTATGGACGAGTACCACTGAAAAAATAGTACAGACCCCAAACCCAGTAGGTTTGCTCTATTTGCAAAACTTTTGGCAGACTGTCAAACACGTTGCTAGAAACTGACAGCTCCAAGAGTATTTTATCCATGCTAGCCAGCAAGAGATCAATAGCAATGCTAATTATCAAAGCAAGCAGAGATCATAGGAGAGCAGTAAAACAAGGGAAACTGTGAGTTTCACCTGTCATTCTTGTTGATTCTGGATGGTTTCCGCTAGTAATTCCATAATGCATCATGAATTTCCATAAGGCAGAGGGCCCAGCATGAGCATAAAGAACGTTTGGAATTTTTGCCCATAGGGTTGAATGCTTAATAAAGAGAAAAGATTTGATCTATGGAAATACAGGCTGAGATTGCAGCAGGGGACAATTAGCCATCTGGATTCCAGCATTACAGGTTTTCTGGTAAGCCCCAATGCAGTGCAGGTAAGTGTAACCTCCACATGGGAGCAGAAAGGTCCTGTGGCTGCTCCAGTAGCCTCTTCAGCTGTTGTTTAGTAACTCCTTAGCATCAGTAAATTGACTCCAATTTTGTGCCAGTGTGAAACCAGGCACATGTCCTGGCACATGAGTTCAGAGGTTCTCTGTACTTATACTGTGAGCATGCCACGTCTGCAGGAGTCTACCTCGATTTGCAGACAAAAGGAGATGAACTACATTACACAGGGTTAGACTTAAATAGCTGCATTTCAGTATTGCACCAGTGTATCATGATGCACTGCAGAGACACTGATTTTTCCCAGATGCCAGCCAGTGGGAGAATTGTGGGGACAAGGGCACAGTCAGGGAGAAGAAAGACTTCTTATTGCCCCTCAGCAGCCTCCTCCAACCTCCTGTGCTCAGCATGAAGCTGAGAGCAAAAGGTGAAAGACTCTAAAGTGTTTCTCTGCTGGAAGGACACTTGTCAGGAGACGGGGTTTTTGCCAGGGCTGAGAGGAAGCAACCAGGAAAGAAGTTTCTAGACAGCAATTATAACACAATCCCAAAGAGCAGACTTTAGACAGCTCAGTTTAGGTCATAGGAAACAATTTATGAACCTATCATGTTCTGTTTTTCACTGGATGGAATGCTGAGTACACAGACAGTCCATGGTCAGGTTTCTTCACCAACGCACATACACACACCCCTTGCTGTGATGGGAGGGGATGTGCCAGGCACCCAGCTTTCAGATGGGGCACGTAAAACAAAAAAAGGATGATACTGTTTATACAGGGAAAGGTTCAGGAACTAGGACTAAAAGCCTCACTTTTAAAAGATAGGGTAGAAAAAACTACATTATAATGTTTTTGGTAAAAGGATATAGCACAGACTTTACAGAATTAAGAGGAAAATGTCACATATATTCACTGAAATATCCTGTGTTGCATTTAATCTGTAAGGAAATGAAAAGAACTATGGAAAAAAGGCCATTCAGCCCTTGATTGCTTACCAAGAATTTATATACAGGCCATGTCTCATCTCAGACATCTTATCTGTGTCATGATCAACATGCATGTTGAACCAGCTTTGGAAGAAAAGTGCAAAGTTCAAAAGCTCTAAAAACAGTAAGTAAAACATGACACTACCAGAAGATGATGACAATGCTTATTTTAGTTGTTATCCATTCCTCAGTTTTTCCCTCAAGAGTTCAAAAAGTTCAAGTAATTTCTATACTCTTAATACTTTTGTAGTCCTGCTGTAGCAGAAAATAATCTGTGATCCTTTACAGAGACTTATTAGTTCGAACTTTCTGAATTCTGTGTGCCTCCTAAACTTGAAATATTTAAATATTCAATGTGAAATTCTTCTTCTGACATCTTCTAGCAAAACAATAGTTAATGATCTAGTTCACAGTGGTGAGAAGTATGTGTTCTTACCAAGCCATCAGATTTTATCAGTCTTAGAACAATTTTTATAAAAACCTTTCTTTCTTTCCGTAAACCATCCTGTTTTGATTTGAATTGTATCAATCTCCACACCACCACTCTGGAAAAATTAAAAGAGACAAGAAGCTTAGAGTTGTATATAACCCCCAAGTAATTGGAAGGCAAGGGAAGATTGTATCACCTGTGGATACATGATCTGCTTGTTATGAACTCCCAGGACACCCCAGTGAGCCCAGCAGTGTCTGCGATGTCTGGAGAAGATGTCAACCACTATCCAAAGCTGCTAGTTCCTGTTTCATGTACACAAGGGTGTAATTAGGCAATGTAATTTTGATGATGTAATGTTTGCAATTTTGTATCCTGTTTCCACAGTGTTGGTGGGTGGAATTCCTAGACTTAAATTCCCCTTGAAATTAATATCTCCCATTAAAAAAGGTTGGCTTCATCAGTTGTCTGCAGAATCTATAATAGTGGTACTTGAGGCAGATGGCTAAATTCTTTGTTACAAGCCAGATTCTAACTTACAGATTCTATTTATGAATCAAGATAGGTCTTCGTGGTACCTACTTGCTTGTATAAATATTTTCACAAGTTTTCCCAGAAATAAAGCTAAACAAAAATTAAAGAAAATTGGTAGAGATAAAAAGTCCCTTTTTTTCTGCTTCATTGACATAACTAACATGGAGAAGTGCAAGCAACTTTAATATTAGATTGCTATAGAAATGAAGGTATTTTCTTATAGACATAAAGCTTATCAATTTCCTGTTGTTTGCATAACCTGAAATAGTCTAAATTCATAATGAGTAGGGACTGCAAGAGTGACTCAAGTGGACCTAAAATTGTGGGGAGACCCTCTCACACCCTTTGATTTTGTGCTCCTGCTCCTGTACCTGTGCAGCTCTGCCCATGTAATGCAGTCACAGGGAAGGGAGAGCAACTTGGTGATCTGACAGAAACCTTCCTTCTGCACAGTTTGTTTTCAATCAGGAGTTGGAGCTTTCCCAGTGCTCATGGTCAGGAGGTAGTGGGGGCAAGTAGCTGTGAGTGGGAAAAAAGGAGAAGTACCCACCTTTGACAGCAGCATGGTCTCAGAGAGGCTTCTGCAGCCTGTGGCACATTCCCTGGGTGCCTGTGCTGAGTTTGAGCAGCTGATAAAGTCACCCTTTAGCTTTAGTCAAAACAAGATTGTAGAAGAACGCAAACTCTTTTCATCATGTTGCAGCCCCTCAGTCAGATACTAATTTTTTGTACTGACAAGTATATTTTTATTCTGAAAAACTGCTGCTGAGTATTAATGGATTAGGAAGGAGACCTTCATTTTGAGAGGTGAGAGAATAATAACATTACGTGCTTCCAAATTAGAGATTGTTATAATTTCAACTTTTGCCCTGGACCTAATCAATCTCTTTTACAAGTTAATAATTAATTCAGTTTTGGCTTTAGAGTCTATGACCCGTTAAAGCCTGTAGTTGCCTGTAATATCCAGGCAGAGCCTGCCAGCTCCTTTAATGGTACACATGAATAGCTGAATGACAACAGCAGCCTTTCGTTTATACAGTTGAATCAATAGGTTATTTTTGCTAATAGCCATGCATCTTAATTTAGCACATATTCATGAGACAAAGAAAAACTCCTCTAATTGTGTTTATTGAAAGGACAAATTCTGAAATCTGCTTTCACCCTGATTCATCATCCTGGTGGAAGAGCCTTTTCATGGACGCTGTGGGGAAAAAATGAACCTTTTCTACATTGCTAGTACAATCCTGGGGTTACATTGGCTTGTGCCAATGTATTCCAACTCCATGGAATTAGTGAGGGAATGGCTGGCAGACTGGGGCTGCCCTGTTCTTCCTAGCAGTAATAACAACTAGCAGTGTGTCCCTGCACTGTCTGCTCCCAAAGCACAGACACCATGTACAATCTCCTTTTGCTGTTCCTCAGATGTTACAGGCAGCACGGCAGGACTGTGCCTTCACCTTGGACCTGACTGAATTTGACTAGAATATGATCTTAGCAGGCAATGCAGCTTTAGAATAAAAGGAAGCTGTGAAGCTGTGGACAGTACTGCTTATGTCTGTAATGTGGAATTGTCTTTCCCATGTCAGCCAGTCTGTGGATGTGCCCTGTCTTTTAAGGCATCTAAAGGTCAAAAGGAAGTTTTCTAATATTACCTTTCTCTGCTTTTGTAGTCCTTGTAAGACACAATGCAGCACACAGAGCTAAAGTTTCACACTACTTCTGCCTCACAGTATGGTTCTATAGCAATGTCTAGCTCTTTCATGATGCTTTCCATCACTAGAAATGTTCTGTAAAGGAGCTTATTTTCCTGTACTAAATTAACAGATGGAGAAAGGAAGGTAACAATAATATAAATACATAATTTAAGTTTTATAGGTCATCCAACTAACTGCCTCAAGATTGCACCCTGGTCACCAAATCACCATGGTGTGATCTAACTACATAACAGAGCTTTGTCTCTGTGTACTCAGGCACAGTGGTACACCTGTTGTTTGTATGGGAAGTCGTATATCATGAAACTTCCTGTAGCCATGCTCGGGGAGAGATTGTTTACATTGAACACAAAGGGTAACATAATAAGCTCTAACACATTTTAAGAGCTGTTGGCTTGTACATGTATATAAAAGTTACTAGTATAGAACCTGTCCTTCTTTATTTGGTCAAAAATTAGGCTGTTGCTAAGATTTCAAGGCAGGAGGAATTTCTGATCTGTTCAGACCCTTCTATGTGGCTGAAAAGCATCCTCTGGTTTCCTGACTAGCCTCCTCTGTTCTGTCTGTCCTCCACAAATTAATCTCCACAGTCACTCTTATATCCTGACCTCAGGTCACAGCTCTCCCCTTTTTTCAAGATCCCTTCATAAAGGTGAACTCTGTCCCTGAGAACAGCTATACACCAATTCTTTACCACGTTCGTATCTCTTTGTAGTAAGAATATGACATTTTCTGATAAATTACATCATCCTTCATAGAAGACTACAGGGAAATATTGGAGTATCCCAAATAGCTCAAGATGCTGACTATTGGTTATCATTAATAAATTAGTCTCCAGCCATTTCTGCCTACACAAGTCCATGAACACATCCTGAATACAGAATGTTACATAAAAATGTATAGCTCTGAACATTGTCCACTCAACACAACACACCAAATCAGATCAAATTAATAAAAACTTACAGAAAATATATGCTTGCAATTGCTTGTTCAGTGAGTCTTAAAAAACTAAGCAATGTAAGTCACAGTTGAGATCAAATTAAAAAATAGGGAAGAGAAAAAAACCAACAGAAGACTAAAAACACCCAGCAGTTCTGTTCAAGAATCACAGCAGAGTGTGAAGGAAGGAAACCATTATGAATTAATTTTGATTTTAAAGAAATTAGCATGAGATTGTGGTTTGCAGGAGCAGGACAAAACATGTATAACTGGGTAGTAAACTAAAACAAGAGGTCTGGTGCTGAGCTGGTGGCAGTTTATATCCTCTCATGCTCAATGTCTGCATTCAGATATTGCGACATGTATTGATTCAAAATAATACAATCTCATGGTTAAATAGCTCTATAAAAAGTTGCCAGGTCCCTGGAAGGCAATTTAACAACAAAGGTTGTTTGCCCCTATAGGGAAAAAAGTCTAATGGTTTCTTAGTACCAACACAGGAATTTCTCTAATATCACTAACTACACTTGCATATAAATGTATTGAAACAGACTGTAAAGCTCAGAAATTATCTGCAAGTAAAAAAAATCTATATTAACTCCATGGTGCTGATATTTCAGTGAAGACAAGATTAATTCCACTGATCTTAAAAGGAGCTGGGAAAAAGCTAGAATATGAAGTGATCGTAAGTGTTTATACTCAGCAATGAGTAAAAAAGCACCTCTGAATTGTCTACTATTAACTAATAAGACTATAGATATGAAACTCCTGGAAAAACCAACAGCCAAACAAACTCAAAGGTCATGGAGGTCCAGATCCCTGACTGCCCATGGAAATGCCAAATAACATGTTTGCTGAAATGCAATAGTAATAGGTATTTGTGCATTGTCAAGTATCAGTCAAGACAGGGACACAGCATCTTGAAATGCATCTTGAAAAATGATTTTGTTTGAAGGTGCACAGATTACTCAAAGGCCACAGAAAACTGGAAATTATTGCTATCACGCGACTTCAGAATAGGGGAGAACATACTGTGCCTCACCAACTCAAATAGTAATGGAAGTGATTTAAACCTGTACTATCTTGTCAAAACAACTGTGAATGCAAAGGATTCTTAAGATCAAAGGATCAAAGGTATACGACATCTGCAAAAGTGCTCCCAAAGTGTTTCCAAAGTTCAGTGCCCTTCTAGGACCTGAGGTGGAAAGCTCAAGTGACAAATGTAAACCAAAGGCTTTAAAGTCCTTAGCAAATACTCAGTATCACTTCATAATTGAAATGTCTGTGGGAAAAACTACTTTGACAAAATGGATGGCAGATGATGGAACAAAAGATCTTAAGGGTTGAATACAAGACCTTGGGGCCTCTAGTAGTCTATCCAAAGACTCAATGACAGATCTAAAAACTGTAACTTCATTCAGGTTACCGGATGCTCCATAAACAGAGTTGAGCAGACGAAACCAGAGAATCAAGGGGAAGTATTACAGTGATGCAGGAAACTCAGTGGAAAAGTAATCTTTTCAAACTCATGGGAAAAAAAAAGCTATGTGTAACTATATATATTGTTTAACAGAGGAGGATTAGGAGAAAGACAAGGAATAATCCTCTCATGCCAGGAAAATGCAGTCATCTAATTCAAACTCCTGATCCAGAAGAAAATATTTTGGTTTATTTGCAAGTGTTTTAGCTTACATATTGTCATGAGGAGATGATCACAGATTATACTTAATGTTGCTATGCAGGACATGTAGCCTGATTGCTATCATAAGACAGATATCACCACAAAAATCTGTTATGTTATAGGAAAAATTCCTGCTGGAATAAGCAGGGATAGTTTTCTCTTTCAACCATTTCACAAGCCTGTGATTTTGCAGAAATGAATACAGTTGGGCTCTGTTCTAAGGAAAGTCTTCAGGCATTCATGCAGTGGAAATATAGGAATAACAGGAAATCAGTACTTCAGCTTGATATTAAGGAGATTTGCTCATTTACTGGCACTGTTTCGTATCAGATGAGAAATAAGGAAAACTATTATGAACATGAGCTGTAGATTCCCATTGCAATTTTTGTAACAGTAGAAGGGTACTATTAGCATCACTACATTTTGACTGTGTCCACCTATGTTTTGGCTTCAGTTTCAAATGGAGATTGTGTCTTGCCTTGCTTTGTCTTCTAAACTGGTCTTCAGGGTTGACGTGTCCCACAGATTCTGGCTTCCACTTCAAAGAGCTTTACTTCAGTGGATGTCAAAGATCCTCCGACAAATTTTACAGATAACACTTAGAAGAAAGGGATTATACAAATATATTATATGACTACTGTAATTTTTTTATTATAGACTTGATAGCAGTAAGAACTGCCTACTACATCTCTTCTTGAAAGGGAGGTGCAATAGATTATCAGCACGTCTCAATAGAATGTTTCAAAATATTGGCATACTCTAAGTGCAAGAGAAACCTGATGAAAGTGCAAAAGAGCTTCTCAAACCTGCTACTGCAAATCCTTCCCAAACTCTGATGGTGCAGTTTTTATAAGGGAAGACCTAATGATGAACTATGTTTGTTATCATGCTGCCATGGCCACCTAGTAAGGAACATGCTTCAACCAAAGTCAAATTACACAAAATTTGGCATAAGCCCTCTGATGGACAAAAAAGCAAGGGTCCTCTGCCAAGTATGTTGGTAGATGAAATAAACTGCGCTTATGAAGGAGAAAAGAATGTCACATTCTTCATGCTGAATTTCTTTCTAATGCCCATGCATTCACAGTAAAGCTCAAACTTAGAAGGTACTCCATCTGCTGGAGATATTGCCAGAGACAGATAGTCCAGCCTCTCCCAAATGGCCATTCCCACTGCCTCCCTTTGCCACATTCCCCATGTACCATATAGGAATTGTTTTGTGGCTTCTCTCCTAGGTTTGTAAGTTCCTATCTTATCAGCTGTCTTGGGTGTTAGAGCAACCTTTGGGCAACATAGTTATTATGAATATTAGTATTAAGACTTTTCCTGATTGGAAACTGATTACTTAACAGGCAGACAACCACCATGTAGGATTAGGATTGTGCAATGGATTGCTGACCAAGGTGACCGCAGGGACAATGAAGTGAAGAGCCTCTCAGCCATGTGGAGAGGACAAGAAACTCCAATAATAATGAAAACTTCAGTTAGCTCTAAAATATAATGTATGGACATGGTCGTAGGAATAAAGGTTTGGATTAAAAAAAATAATTTCTTCACTTGTTGGGGACGACTGATTTAGATCACTTAAAGAATTGACATCAAAGGAATTAGAAAAAGCAGGTTTAATATAAATTTAATGAAAGCACGACTTCACAGAGTTCAGTGGCAAGTTTACTTGCTACATGGATGGAACATACAAAGGAAAACTAGATTATAATCCATTTAGAATGGTTTACATGGAGACCGGAGATGCAAAAGGATAAAGGAGACCCTCCCACTGAACCACGAGGTTCAGAGGGGACCCCTTGCTTCCTAAACCCCCCATGGAGTCTAAATACAGTTAGGTCCAATCTTAGTCTCATATTGGGTAAGTGGTTTATATTTAAAGGATTTAGCAGCACTTAATAAAGGATTAATTGAATGTTTACCAAGTGACTCAACAGGATTTACTACAACCACAACAGTAACTTTATTACAGATCTGAGATGGCAATATTCATACTATACTTACTATAGGATATTTAAATCAATTCACACACACATGCACCCAGGCACAAAAATATATATACATAACTATATAAGGATATACCTCTTAAAAATTCCTTTTGAAATACTCACATCAAATGCATTGTTATTTCTCAGTGGGTGAGGGTTGAGCCTTGAGAAGTGGTTGGGAGTATCAGCCCAGGACCTGTCCTTGACTTTCAGTGGCAGTCTTTTGAGTATTGTAAACGTGAGAGTTGGTGAGCTCAGAGATGTGTCCCACTCCAAGGGAGATGCTGGTAACAGCTCAAAGGGTGTCCCCTAGAACCACTTTGAAATATTTGCTTTAGTTATCAGTAAATTTCCATCCTGGCCTCAATACCAGTCAATAATTACTGTAATATTCAAAAGTCCAGTCACAATGGTACCATTCCACTCAGGCTACAAACTGGGTGTGGAATGACCCAAGGCTGTCATGGGGTGATGGATTATCTCTTTTTCCCCAAGGTGGTCAGGCAACGGGAGTACTTGGTATGATCAGTGCTGCCCCCACCTGAGCCCTCTAAGAGTTCCTGCTGCCATCAATGGACACTTCTCACATCTTTTATAAAAAAACCAAAGCCTAATGAGAATTCCCGAGATCGTTGAGTGGCCCCAAGGAGGGAGAAAGGGAAAGCACCACCACATCTCTAAATAGATAGCTCAGCACAAGAGGAAGAACAACAATTGATATTGGCCTCGATGACGGGAACACAATCACAGAATCTTAAAATGTCCTGAGCTGGAAGGGACCCACAGTTAAAATGTAGCTATCAAAAAGTCTTGGAGTAACAATTGTATTTAGTAGTCTTGCAGAAATAACAAAAGTAGGAAAATCCTGCATCTAAAAAAACCCTAAAAAACTCCAATGAAGAGCACTTTAAAGATGACTAAAGGGTAGAATGGAGGTGAAATGCAGACTATATTAAGGACACTGTACTTGAAGTTCAGAATATCTGTAAGCCACCTGTCAGTAGCAGGTTTTGAATTATTGAAAAGGCCAACTTTGGTAAAGAGAAAGATAAAGGGGAGTTTTGAATCCCTCATGGCATTCCTCATGGCTGTTTAGCCTGGAGAACAGATAGTTCATGGCAGAGCTTGTCAATGTGGATTGACAGCTGATGGCAGTGGAGTAAAGAAGATAGAGCCAAATTCCCCTCAGCAGTATCCAGGACAAGTGGCAATGAACACAAATTAAAATGCAAGAAATTCTCTCCTTCTCTTTTAAAAACATCCTAAAAGTACATTTGTGATGAAGACCACTGACCTGGCTGTTACCACCCCAGAATGAATGAGAGGGCAGGACTTCAAACAGACAAATACTGTTTAAAGTGTAGGAGTAAAAAGACAGGAATAAATAGGCAAAGGAAGGATTTAGGAAACATTATAATGTACAGATCTATGAAAATGTTAGCTCAGGGCTAATTGGTAACCATTAAAACAAACAGACTGTTAGAAAATATTAAAAAAACTCTCATAGAATAAACCAGAGCATCTTATTTTCAGCCCTAAGGGCACTAATTTTTTTTCTGTACTTTCTCTAGTTTAGTCTTCTCATCTGAAAAATGATACATCAGGAAAGCAACTGTACAGCAAAGTGAAAAGATGATAATTAAAGTTTTAATGGCTTCCATATGAGATCATGATTCCTCTGGCTGAAAAATGAGAACTAAGGAAAGATATCCTGGAGATCTACAAAATCATGTGTGGCATAGACTAAGCAAATAGACAGTTGCTCACAGTTGTGCCTAATGGGAGAAGGGAAATACAGTGAAGGCAATAGGCAGAAACAATAAAATAAAAATAAAGATTTTTTATGCAGTTAATTTGTGCAACTCTGCTACAGGAGGCTTTATGTGTTCTTTTGGGTTTAAAATACCTGGATCAGAAATTCCTTCTATGAAGAGAAATACAGCTATTATATATGAAGACACCATCACAATGGGCTCACAAAGGCCTGGGTTACAAGCTGCTCCAGTCTGCAGTACCATTCTTAGCAAGTGCTATTTCATGCTTGCCCTGTCTGTATGCTGTTGCCTAAACAAAGCTACTATCACTGGTGACAGATAGACTTTGCTCTGACCTGATAAAACTGTTGCCATAGTAGGCCCTGATTTGCCCCCATATGAATTTATATTTCTGTGTGCATTCTTTTCAATGATCATTGTAGATTTAATACAATTTGTTTTTCTGCTTACTTGGCAATCCTTGCCTTGGCATTATATCTCTGTCCTTTGCCCACCAGATTCTCTGATTTACCAGAATTGCTTCACACAGTGTTGTGCAAACAGCAGGACACTGATGGCAGAGGTTAGTCAAACAACCCTGTCCCATTCTCACAGCTAATCCTGCAGGCGTGTGCAATCTAATGCTGGATGAGGTATGTTATCCCTTCAGAGGTGATTATGGATAAGATAGTCTTACAGCAGGGAAGGGGTTATTCCTTCCCTTCCCCCTTAACATTAACCATATTAAGTACTGAAAGCAACTGGAGAAGGAGAAATAAGTTCTTTATTAAATGCAAACTCATTCCATTCCATACTTTCCCCCCTTGAAATGGTAATTTGAAGTATACCCTCCTTGAAGTATACCCTCTTTGAAAGAGTTATTTCAGAACAGCTGCTTTCTGAGGGGGAACCTGAGTTGTTTTGCTTGTGAGAAATATAGACCTTGCTTAAGCAGGAAGGTACTGCAGAGATGCATGGCTACTTTGTCTCTTTTAGCAGGTTTACCATATTCATAAAATCCATCTTTATCTGTCCTCCAACACAGGAAATCCAAAGAAAATCCTAAAGTGGCTTCTGAAAAACTGAGGCATCAATGTGGAAATAGTAAGGTTCGGACATGTATTAGTTGTTTCTGTTTCATTAAGACTGAGAGGAAACACTTCCATCAATTTGGTCTGTCAGATAATCTGTAATTTCTGGCAGAGGGGATTGATTTGTTCACAGATGACACTAAGCTGGGTGGGAGTGTTTGTTGTACTGGAGGACAGGAAGTCCCTGTTGGGAGATCTGGACAGATTGTGACATGGCCTCAAGCTGTGCCAGGGAATGTTTAGGATGGACATAATGAGAAATTTCTTCACAGAAGGGTTGTTAAACACTGAAATGGGCTGCCCAGGGAGGTGGTGGAGTCCCTGTCCCTGGAGGTGTTGAAGGAAGACTGGATGCAGCACTCAGTGCCATGGTTTACTTGACAAGGTGGTGATCACTCAAAGGTTGGACTCAATGATCACAGAGGTCTTTTCCACTGTGAGCAATTCCGTGATCTGCGTGGTAAATATATTATATATTGTGCTCCACTGGATACTGTGCTCCATCTACACTTGCTATGAAAAAAGACAAACTCACAGTACTCACAGTTCAGTATGTTCATGATGTGCACAAGAAGTACAACTGTGGGAAAACTCTCACATCCAAACTTTGTTGTTCTTACTGTGTCCTTTGAAATCTGTTCTCTCACCCTTTCACTGTTGATGCAGTAGATGATAGACTCATTTCAAATAGCAAAGCTGTTTTCTTATTGTGTAAAATGTAATCAATGTTTTGTAAGGAATCTAACATTTCTAAACAGTAAGCTACCTCTATGTCATTGTTGTTTATGATTGCAATGGTTGCTTTAGAGACATTTAAAAAATAGTATTTAGGTCTTCTAGTACTAACAGCTGTCATTGGTATAAGGTTCATTACACAATGCAAGAAGATAAATGGTTGGTTTTAAGATTACTGCTTGCTTACTTGAGATTAAACGATTAGCCAATTTATCTGAACAAAATTTTATGTAAGTAGGAGGTGGCTAGCCTTTCTCATCATTTTCCAGCAGAGAAGTAAGATGTGGTGTCTCATAAGGTATACCTTGTATCTAGCAAAATAAAACTGCAAAGCAAGCAATCAAGCTTTTCATATTATTTTCAGCAATCACATTATTCTAGCACAAAATCAGCAATCTACTCATGGTCATTATGCAAGTCTCAGTTAATGATCTTTTCATATACAGCTATGGCTCTTTGAGTGGCTGAAACAATATTTTTCTTGTTGTTCTTCCCCAAACAGCCAATTTCTGTCACAGTCCCACAGCTTTTTTAAACTGTGTTGACTATAAGCAGTGTATTTTAATTGCCCAGAGCTAATGTGCTTATAGTCTTAAATCCCCCTCACTGTTCACAGGAACCAAGCAGACACTGAGAAGATCAACAGATGGGAGTGCCCAGCTCTGGCTGCTGTTGGAAGTGGGGAGAGAAAGACAATTATGTAGTTTCTTCATAAAAATAGTCTGGATTCTTTAGAAAAGGAGTGGCCAGACATAGCAGAGTCATTTACATTGCAGTGTGGTCTCCAGAGGAATCCTGCTCAGAGTTCTGGGACTGCTGCAGCACTTTCACTCCTTGTTTTTTATTCACTGAATATGAAATCATATAGATGTGCTGAGTGTGTTTAAGGATGTCACACAAAGAAGGAAACTCCCTTAATATGATACATATGTGCCAGTTTTACAAACCTTGCAAATTACTTCATGAAGCAGCAAAAAAGAATGAGCGTGTGTATGTGTGTCATCTCTGCTGGGAGGGACTGGTGAGTTTAGCAATCATGCTTGTTTCACTGTGAATCATAACTCCTGACTCACTGCCACACCAGCATATGGGTCAGCCTCACAATGTGGAAATGGGGCAGCAGGATTAGTCTTTGCAGCAGTAGATTGCTGTCAACTTCTCCCTGAAGTGGCTGAGCTTCTCAGCTTCTGCTGCACATTGTGCATGATTGCCCTAAGTGAGAAAATCTTTGTGTCAATGAATTAAGGACTTTCGCACCTCGAGAGGTGCATGCTCCTGACATTTGTGAGTACCTAGACAGCCTAAACAGAACCTATACATTTCAAGGCCTGTTTTCACTTGTGATGGCATAGAGAGACAGGAGGACAGCCATGTAGTTAAGGGGACACTCTCCTATCATGAATTTCAGAGCCCATGCTAAACAAAGCAGTGCTGGCAGCTTAGCTCCCTTGCCCCATTGCTGTTTCTGCAGTCTTCGAATAGCAAATACCATTATCCCCATATTTATGCTGTGTAAGTAAGGCAGATGGTTCAAGTGAACTTACCAAAGGCTCCCAGGTGTCTTTCAGACACAGAATTAGATTGAGGGAGCTCTTTGCTGTTTATTACAGGTTGTCTCTCACGGTAATGGCTGATTATTACTGACACACTCATCTCAGTTGCCAAGGTTACCCTGCAGCTGGTTCAGCAGGAACAAACAGGATGGAGGTCCTCACCTTTACTTGCTCTCAGTGCCTGCACAAGGACACTGCACTATGCTACTGCCCTACAGTCCCTTGAGGGTACGTAAAGTGCAATGGTCCTTTCGTTACTGATCCCAGCCTTGAGGGAGTGACTATAAATAGTTTCCTATCTGTTTTCGTGGTCAAAGATATAGCCAAGTCTGTAATACAGTGGACAGGGAATTTTAATGGTGAGAGTACATGATATCATTGTCAAGATGTCCTTCCTTTTTTGTCACATCCCAGAAGTAATCAAAAGCTCAGGAACACTGATTGCATACATTTGCACAAGCTGAGATGGACCTGACATTTTTCTAGTTTGAGCCTTGTATCAAACCAAGAACCAGGCAGGCTTCATGCAAGACTGAAGTCCGAAGCTGATGTCTGTCTGTCTGTCTGTCTCTGTCTCCCCATAGCAGTGACCTGGCCTTGGAATAAGTTATGCTAGTTTTCCACTATCAAACTGCTTCTCTTAGTGGTGTATCCATAATAAGGAAAGCATACATGCATAATTGTTTATAAATACTATCTCCTAACAATTTGATCTACTCTGTGCCATTCTGTCAGAAATGCAGAGATCGCTGAGAAGGAATCAAGAGGAAACAGCATAGGAAAAAAAAAAATCTCCAGTGTTCCTCTTGAAGACTGATTATCAGGCAGGGCAAACCACACTGCTATGGCTTGACCCTGCCACTCTGAGGTCAGGATCAAACGGGACAATAAACAATAAAAAGAGAAACCCTCCCAGCCTTATTCCAGGGACGGGGCTATTTGTTAGGAGTAAGCAAGGACTCACGAGAGTACTGAAAACCAGGCAAGGAAAAAGACAGGCACTCATGAATTACAGCAGGTTAGATGTCTCTCTCAGTTCAGAGATGGCTTCAATGAAGAAACTATACAAAGATTTGTTGAAAGATGTTCTGATCATTTGTACATCTTTCAATGAATAAACAATATTCTTGTTTTGGAGGACTGAGACACCTTAATTATCCAATAGCTGGTTCCTGCAATAGGCCTGGTTTTCCAGAATTAAAATAGATATACAGACAGCAAAAAGGCTGACTGCAGCATTCAGATCCAATCTCAAAGCAAGAGACTACAAAGTTCCACCTGAAGGAGAACAACCTGGAGAAATACCTGTTTTCAAAGTGCATGCCTAAGAAGGTCTAACCATAAGTATGAGTTAGAGAATTGTTCATTTAGGGCAGGTTTTCCCTTTTTTCTTGCATATGCTCATCATTAAAGACCTTAATGCCATCCTGACCAACCCTTAATTCCGAGTGAGGTATAGGATTATTATCTGAATCAGGACTAATACCCACATTAAATAGTTTAATTCTATGGCTGCAGTGGGAAAAAAACCAAATCCCATACTCTGACTTCAAGAGATCCAGTAGCCTTAGTGGAACACTTTGTCCTTTGGATATACCTTCCAAATTCAAATCCTCATCCAGACCCATGCTAAGACCCCACACTTTAGTTCCTGTACACTTCAACAAAAATAAGGGAGTATAGACATTCTGCTTTCTCGTATGACTGCAAAGCACAATCCAAACTACAAAAACTGTCACACCTTCAATAAATTTTTGATTATTCATTACAAACAGGCACAGTGCTGTTGTAAACACAGCCAACCATTTGCAGATATAATTACAGAGGATGTTTCCACAGTTTAATAGGATAATTACTGTTATCATACTCATCCTGGGACTTATTTTTCTGAGGCTAAGGAGTCAGGAGACCAGATCCTGAAAATGGAAGAAGCCAGGCAATGGAGAGGTTTACCACGAATACACAGGAGAACGGTTTTGGTGTTGACCCTGAAAGTCAGGTGAAGGCAAATGCTCAGCAGTCAGGACTCTGCTGAAGAGCTGTGCCCTCTGCAGCCATGGTTCTGACACAAACCACCATGGCCTCACGAGTACACCTGCCTTGTGCAAACAGCTGACACGGCCTGATCTCTCCTTTTAGACTGACTGGTTGTGTGACTGATTAATGTGATTATGGAAGAGCCTGAACTTGTTTATATTTGATGGACTCAGTCTTTGGCCTGCCCAGAGGCTGCCCAGCTGGGCCAAGGACTCCAGCACTGGTCAAGGAATCTCAGGCTCACAGCTGACACATACTCTTAATTTTAGAAGAGTTGCACTTGTTTACACATGGCCGGAGGTAGGTTTCAAGCCATAATAACAGGTTAGCTAAATTTGTTATAAAGAGACTTTCTCATAGGAATCGGTTAAAAAAAAACAAAAAAGAAAACCCAAACATTTTTGGCTGCTAACAGAGAATGTAAAACGCTGGTAGAAAAGCAGTGGTGTCACGTAATAGCTGGGCTGCAGAGCTGGTTTGTCCCCAGACGAGCTCACGTTTTGGTGGCAGGCTCGGACCAGGCGCTCCCGCGGGAGGCGGCGCTGGCCCTGCTCCCGCACAGGCCGCTGGCTCTGCTCCCGCACCGGCCGCTGGCCCTGCTCCCGCACCGGCCGCTGGCCGCCTGCCTTGTGCGGCGCAGGCCGCCACAGGATCTGCGAGCTCGGACAAGACCTCTAAGCTCATCGAGTCCAACGATCACCACCTGGTTAGCCACACCGCAGCACTGCATGCCGCGTCCAGTCTTTCCTTAAACACCTCCGGGGCGGGGACACCACGGCCCCCCCGGGCGGCCCATTCCAATGTCTAATAACCCGCTGCCATTTTATCCGGCCTCTTTTCTCCCCCGCCCCCCTCAGGTCACGGCCCGGGCGCGCAGCTCCCCCCGCCGCGGGCCCCGCGCACGCGCGCAGCGCGCGGCCGCCCCGCCCGCTGTAAACAAACCGCGGGCGGCCCCGCGCAGGCGCAGCGCCGCCGCCGCAGCTGCGCACGGAGCGTCGGGGCCGGTCCGGGGGCGCTG
The DNA here is from genome assembly GCA_013396995.1 of Dicaeum eximium. NCBI lineage: Eukaryota > Metazoa > Chordata > Aves > Passeriformes > Dicaeidae > Dicaeum > Dicaeum eximium. The sequence goes on from VWZP01005528.1 coordinate 589,482, forward strand.
CCGGGATGGACGAGGACGTGCTGACCACCCTGAAGATCCTCATCATCGGCGAGAGCGGCGTCGGCAAGTCCAGGTGAGGGGGCGCCCGCCAGCTTTTCACAGCCTCTCCTGGCCGGCCGGCTTCGGCCTAGGCCCCTTGTCGGACAACGCCGTCTGGGCGCGGCCTGCGCCCCGCAGGGCCGGGCCCGCGGGGGGAGCTCCCTTCTCGGCCAGCTCTCCGCGGACGAGAGGTTCCCCCTCCTCTTCCTACTCCTCCTCCTCCGTGGCGTTCCCGGGGCCGTCCCGAGTCGGTGTCTGCCAGGCTCAGCCGAAGCAGATGAAGCGGGGCTTCTGTCGGGCTGCCCAGGGTCACCGGGGCCGGCCCGGGGGCCGCAGCATTGCGTCGTGGGGAGATGGGTGCCCCTGTACATCTCCATAGCGCTGTGGGGTCAATGTCTAGTCCGTAANCACTGCATGCCGCGTCCAGTCTTTCCTTAAACCCCTCCGGGGCGGGGACACCACGGCCCCCCCGGGCGGCCCATTCCAATGTCTAATAACCCGCTGCCATTTTATCCGGCCTCTTTTCCCCCCCGCCCCCCTCAGGTCACGGCCCGGGCGCGCAGCTCCCCCCGCCGCGGGCCCCGCGCACGCGCGCAGCGCGCGGCCGCCCCGCCCGCTGTAAACAAACCGCGGGCGGCCCCGCGCAGGCGCAGCGCCGCCGCCGCAGCTGCGCACGGAGCGTCGGGGCCGGTCCGGGGGCGCTGCCGGGATGGACGAGGACGTGCTGACCACCCTGAAGATCCTCATCATCGGCGAGAGCGGCGTCGGCAAGTCCAGGTGAGGGGGCGCCCGCCAGCTTTTCACAGCCTCTCCTGGCCGGCCGGCTTCGGCCTAGGCCCCTTGTCGGACAACGCCGTCTGGGCGCGGCCTGCGCCCCGCAGGGCCGGGCCCGCGGGGGGAGCTCCCTTCTCGGCCAGCTCTCCGCGGACGAGAGGTTCCCCCTCCTCTTCCTACTCCTCCTCCTCCGTGGCGTTCCCGGGGCCGTCCCGAGTCGGTGTCTGCCAGGCTCAGCCGAAGCAGATGAAGCGGGGCTTCTGTCGGGCTGCCCAGGGTCACCGGGGCCGGCCCGGGGGCCGCAGCATTGCGTCGTGGGGAGATGGGTGCCCTTGTACATCTCCATAGCGCTGTGGGGTCAATGTCTAGTCCGTAATACGTGTATGCAGAGTCACAAGTGACCCAGCATTGGGTGTGTGCGGGGGAGCACGGGGACGCAGCAAAGTAGTTCTAACACAGGTTTTTTTGCTTTATCAAGTAGGTTGAGGTTGATTTCTCTCTCTCTGCTGTATTCATGGCTTTGGCTAAGCCGTAGGTACCAACTCGAAGGAGTTGGGATTTTATTTGTGTGTTGGTTTTCTTTTTTTTTTAGCTTTTTTTTCGATAGTAACATAGTTCTTACTAAAGGGTGTGGGATATAAATGCAGGAGAGCATCTGGGAATGTACCACACCGGTAATTTTATATTTGATATTTCTGTGGCAATAATATGTGTTCTCTCCTGTGACCCCAAATCACGTACAAGTTGCTAATTAGGAAAAAAAGCGCCCAAATTTGTCAAAAGTCTGTCAGTTACTCGTTTGAGCTGGCTACTGAATTGATAATTAGTACAGTAGGCCCCTGGTGACAGACATGATCTGAGCAAATATCTTTTACTTGAGATTATCTCATATATGAGTGGCCATATAGAAGAGTTTTTCCTGGGGCAGGTAAAACACACAGTGGATTTGCATACCTATTTATATACATGTTTCTTTACATCAGAAAGCTTGCTGAAAGAGGCATTATGTGGAGGAAATAAAAATGCTATTAAACGATAACAATGCAGTTATTCAGGTACAGGAACTGAATATTGAATTATTTAAAATATTACTAAAAATGCTGTCTTAGACGTGGTCCCTATGGTGGTGAGGGTGCTATGTTTTGTAGAAGATGATAGCTACATATGGAAAAAGGGTAGAAGTTGGCTGGGCTTGGCATGCAGGACTAGTAAAATGATGATTTTATTCTAGTAGCAGTGTAAGAGTTCCATAATTTCTCTGTTCTGAATGAAACTAGTATTGGTTGTAACTAAAAATAGCTGCTCTGAAGTAGCATCCTTACACAACCATCTGAAGGTACTGGTAAAAACCTGTGTGCCATGATTTTTAAAAAGTTATTGTTAATTATTCTTTGATAAAGAAAGCTACCATTTGGTTTTGGGGTTCTGGAGTAAGGAGAGAAAAAAAACGTTGGTCTGTGATTAACTTGGAGTTGTCACAACTCCTCATTAAAATAAAGGAATTTTAGTGGTCACTGTTTTTGTCAATGCAGGACTGTGTCCCAATGCTAAAAAAGCACTTGACTTCTAAATTCACATGCGAAAAGAGGAGAAAAGAACAGGGTGGTGGGGAATACCGGAAAGTAAATAAGGCTTTGTTTTGTTTCTGCATTCTGGAAATGAGTAGAAGCTGTGGTCATAGCAAACAGCTGCCTGCCACGTGTACTTGCCACAGATGCATAAGGCTGTTGATTTTAGCAACTGCATGCTCAGAATCTTTGTCTTTCACAAAAATATTTACATTTGACACCAGTGGCATTATGGGCACTTTAAGGGACCCTGCAATGCTGTGGTGTGATGTGCTGTTAAATCTGAATTGTAACTTTCTCTGTTGGTAGCAAACACGTTCATCAGGATGGGGGAAATGTTGTGTGTATGAGTCATTACATACAAAGAAATACAAAATCATAAAACGTTGGGGAGCTATTTCTGTTCTTCAGCTTCTGTGTCTTTATTTCTGATGGGTGTTGTCCTTGCTGTTCCCCTGTGTGCCCAGTTCAAAGAGTTGTTTCTGGGATGAAAAGCTGACTTGGAATTTATTTCTCAAGCTTACAGAAATACTGTGTGAAGCAATATTGAAACAAAACAAAAACTACTACTTTTGTACTGAATTCTGGAAGAAGAAAAATAGAATAAGGTTGAAGTAAAATGCTTTGCAAAGCAGATCACATGAGTGTTCAGGCAACTGATTTGACAACTTGTGTGGTGCTTTGTTTTCAAAGAGGTATTCTTGGTAATACATGCAGAGAAGAGATAAGGGCTCAGGTAGCAGAGCATGTCTGCTCTGTTCTTTCTGTGTTCTTTTCTTTTTCCCCTATATTCTCTCATACCAGAAAAAATAAAAGAAAAAAAGTCAAATGTGACTTTATTTAGTTATGTGATCTGTGATCTTGCTGTTCCTTTCTAACTTGTAATTTCTAGGCTTCCAGCAAGGTATGGATGTGCTGCAATAATAGTATCTCTCATTTTTCTTTTTTCCCTATCAGCCTTTTGCTGCGGTTCACAGATGATACATTTGACCCAGAACTTGGAGCAACAATTGGTATGTGCTGATATCACCTTAGAAAAACTGATAACACTTTCAGTGTAAAATTGTGGTTTGTTCAGACTTGTCTAACGTGTAGTGAAGTTCAGACGTGTTTGCCTTTATGTAAGAGCTACTACTCTCCTATTGATTTATCTGTGCAAAATAGCTGTCAGCTTTTTGACTAATAATATTGCTGTCCAGACCTTGTGTCTATGTAATATGATACTTGGTAGCTATATTAAGACTCTCTAGCAGGTAGTGTTAACTGTTCCAATCTCTGACAATACTTGAGTGCACTGGGCTCTGCCTGGCTTCTGCTTTTCCTCTGTAGGGAGGAAATTACAATGTGGCTTTTTTTTCTTCTACTTAGCAATCGGTTCCTTGGCAGCTAGACTCCTAAGAAAAGTGGAAGAGAGCCAAGAATCTGAGAGCTGCTGGGGAAAAAGGCAGTGACATGTCATTGCTGTGCTGGTATTATACCTACCAGCATGGGTCAGTTGTGCTGGGGGAGAGTGACCCAGAAGGCAGGATACACTAACTAGATTGGTTCTCAAAGGAAGCAAAATGGAACTTTTAAGAGTGTGATGCAGCTCTGTGCCGAACTAGTAACTGAAATTATGGAAAATAGAGATACTTTTTCACATCATCGTTTCAGTTGCAGTTTTTACTTTCTCTGTAGGAAGAGCTTATATAGAATTTTTTCTTTGTGTTCAGCTGTTGGCAAGCAAAACCAGCTCTGTCTAATTTATTAAGAATTAAATAAATTTCTATTTTTTTTTCATTAATGTTAATAAGATTTAGGAATACTATTTCGTATAAAGCACTGAGAAGCCAAAGAGATGAACGTGGCCTATTTCTGTTCATTCTGTTGTATATTAAAAAATGAAGCTGTGCAAGTAACCCCACCTCAGTTCATAGGAAACAGGAATGAAATACATCAGGTGATGAAGATGGCAATCTTGAAATCTAATCTAATAGTTTTGGCACTGTGTATACTTCAGGTCCTGTTACTTTCTTGATACATCAACCATGCAAGCCAGGAAGTTAGTGCAGAATAGCTACTTCAGCTTTCGTGATGTTTTGGATACCAAAAGAGTAGTTCAGTCTCTGAGTGGGCGTCTTTATTGTTTGGGGGCGGGGGTTTGTTTGTTTTTAATGGTGACTGGTAAAATGTTAAATGGTATTTTTTTTTTCATTCTGCTGTTTGTATCTGTGTCAAAAACTGGCATCATTTGAGAAACTAAGGAATTATTTTCTGAAGTAATTCTTCTTCAAGTTTGTCAAAATGCACAACAGCATGTGTGGTCGCTAATCACTGGTTGTTAAATAGCAACAATTTAAGGTTTACTGCTGGCAGATCCTACCTGGCATGTCCTACTCTGCTCTATTTCTGATGTGGAAAAGGAGGAGGAGTACTCGATGTAAGCATTATTTCAGATAGAGTTTGAGTTCTGAAACAAACATACTAATCTGGAATGAATGTGATCATTTGGCAGGAAAAGTCAGTTTCTAGAGACTGAGCAAATGCTGGTGTAGATCACCCTGTTAGGCCCATCTCGCTGATGTTTGAGGTAGTGCTGTGCTGTAGAGCCACTGTGACCTCAGCAGTGCAAGTCCTACTGTGTGGATGTGGGGCACTCCTAGGGTTAGCAGATTCATTTTTTTGTCAACTTAACTAGAAGAGGACAGAACTTGGGTTCTTACTTGTTTTCTCAATTTTCTTTTTAAACTACTATCCAGTGCCATTGCCACTTTTCTGGTGAATGTATTTCTAAGAAGCAAAATGTTGGCTTTAAGTTCAGGGCATGATTTGTTGTTCATATAGATAAAGCAATTGGAGCGAGTTCCTATTCTGCGGCGTGAAGACAGACCCTAGATACCAATTTCAGGTACTTACAGGATGGTGAAATGTCAAAACACTTCGTGAGTCTTGGCTTGGAGTTCTTTTTGTGCTAATTAAACACTATTTTCTTTTGAGTATGGATACAGAAGAGGTTTTAAAGCCTTCCCTGTTGAAAATGAAGAGTATGGTGCTTTTTCAAAATTAATGGACTATAAATAATGTCTTCTTTCAATGTCACCTGACTTGACTGCTGAACTGGCTAACGTGACTATATTTTTTTCATTTGGATTAGAAAATGAGGAGAACTTTGGTTGGTTTGGTTTTCTTTAAGATACAGCAAGAACTGCACAGAAACCCACAATACTGAGGAAGGCCTTGACAGCAGCACAACTGGTCCCCTGTTGAGACATATAGACTGCACAGATCTTTTGGGTGCAATTTAAAAGAAGAATGTAAATGATTATTTCATGTGGGTTATTCTTCAGAACTTAGTAAAAATACTGTGATATTCTTCAAAGAATAAGCTGCTTTTGGCAAATAGTTCAGTTTTAGTAGCTTCAGTTGGATTAAACGTGTTGTATTTAACCTGGCAGATTACCTGTCCTGGTATTCTCTTGAGGCTGGCTTGTTTGTTGGGCTTCATCATGTGGGTCTCACCAGACTACATGTACCCCAGTATTTTCTGTTCTTACTGCTCATGCTTGTTTCACTTGCTTGCTCTTTGTATGAAAGATTCTAGATAAGTGTTCAGTGCAATCCATATTTCACAAATGAAGTGATGTATTGCACAGATCTGATGTCTCTTTGCATTTTAGCTTTCCTTGCATTTGGAATCCTCAAGCTCCTAAGCTGTCCAACTTGTCACTTACCTACAACACAAATACTACACTGTAGCTGATAGTGCACTTCCTATAAACACAGCATAGCACTACTGGCCTGAAGGTGAGAGCAGTATCAGTGACAGAGCTGCTTCTTGCAGATTGTAACTCTGTAGTATGTCAGTGTGTAGTGCTGAGGCAGGAGGTGTTAACACACAGGAGTAGAGTCTAGTAGTGCTGTCTTGTTTCTGGCTGCCTTCCAAGGCATGGTAGAAAGCACTGTCAACTTTCTGCTGTCTACACATCACTCTTGCAAAGTCAGAACTGATATGTCACAAACATGTCTGTATTTCACTGTTGGTTTTAGGAAATACACCCTGTTTGTTCAATTCAACAACATTTTCTTGTGCCTTAAATTTTTTCTACTTGTCTTTCCTTTTGGCAGATTGGCAACCAAAAACTGAAGTATTTTAAAGTTTTCTTTTTGTTAATTGGCTTTTATATGTGTTGAGCTCCTTTGTTCATTAGAATTCTATTTTACTTGCCTCAGTCACTTTAAAGGGTGTATTTTGGTGTGTTATTAGTTCATTTTCATACGTTTGCTTTTCAACAGTCAGTTTAGTGCATGGGGTTTAGTCACTATTTTAGTTTCTTATTTTACTTGCATTGGTCTTGCAAAATTTAAAGTGAATTTTAAACCAGCGGCAAGGCTAAGGTGAAGCTGTATATATGCATTTCCATTAAATGAAAATTGCTGAACTGTGCAGGCACAAGAGGTGGAATCTGTTTACTGAATCTGTTTACGGGAGAAGGACACTGTGGCTTCAGAATACATAAAGCATGTTTATCTTACGGAAGAATTTTTCTTTCTTGAAATTATGGTGATGTATTTGGTCATGTTAAGTATCTAATAAACTTGTAATATCTGCAGTTACAGGTTTTGGTGCCAGACTAATGGATAAAAGAATGCATTGTGAACTGTTGGGCATGCTGACCTAAGTGCAGATGGGGATTTTTAGAGTTCAGGGGAAGAAACATGCAATTACAGTGGAAGAAAGAGATTCTGTTAGTCTGAAGGTTACTGCTGAGTGTGGAAAAGTGGACAGAACAGAATGTTCTCTAGGATCAAATTGAGTCAAATTGCTAGTATAGCAGTCTTCTGTGAACTAGGTAAAGTTCTAAGAACTGGTGTTTAAAATAAAGTTAATAACAGTTCTTTTCTGTGAACATAACTGTAGAATAATGTACCATTCTTATGCATTATATTGAGCATTATATTACTGCTAAGCTAGAGACTAAGAGTTCTAGTACCTGAAAAAAACTAAGTTCTGTTCAGTTGCAACAAAAGTTTATGTACTTCAGGAAAATTTTGCTTGAAAGACAGTATGGGCTTCTTCCAGTGCAGAATGTTGTCTGAAAAACACCTGACATTTCAGGGAACACTTCAATGAGCTGAAGCTGTGAAACACTAGAATAAAAACTGTTTATAATTTTTGAAACAAAGCTCTTTTCAAGTTCAGTGCAACTGAAGTTTTAATCTGCTTATAATATGCAGTTTCTTAATCATCCTATATATACTTTGTGACTTTAAGTTGAATGTATTTTGGCAGCTGTTTGTATTTGTTTGTGATCTGCATGCATTTGGCAATGTAAAAGTGCAGCACACTCATCCTGAGGTGCTACTCATTTTATATCAGAATAGTTGAACTCTTTTTCTGGTAGGGAATGTGATGATTGACATTGTAATTCCAAGTACAAATAGGTTGCTTTTGCACTTGAAAGTTGTTCCTATAGAAGTGTCAAGTTTTCCAACTGCTAGTTCATTTTAAAGCTGCTGCCTGGTGAGAAATGAAAGTTGCTCCAAAACACTTGAAACGCATTTCTAATTAGTTACTTGCTATTAGTAACCTAAGGGTTAAATTAAAGCATAATGGATCATAACTCTGCTGAGCCTCTCAAACAGATGTGTGCCACTATATCCTTTAAATTTGCAGTCACTGACGTGTTGTTCTCCTTGGCTCGAGTTCTGTGCATCATGTCCTTGAGCAGTTGATAGGCTGCTAGTTCCTGGGGTGGAGGACATGTGAAAGGGGAAGAATTGTTACATGCTGGAGTAGATGACTGAGCAGCAGAACCATTACCTTCTTGTCTGTTTGGAGAAGGTTTGTGAGTAATGAGTAGAAAGTTAATCCATTTCAATTATAAACTTGAAAATTTGTCCTGGAATATGTGCTTTAATATAAGAGATACAGTATTAACCTTACTTCCATAAAATATTTTGAGTCAATGGTTTAAAAGGCCCTTAGGCTTTTGCAAAAGCCTGTCAGCAAGAAAACCTTGCATTTTGAGAAAGATTCATAAATAGCTAATGGAACTTATTCTTCCTGCTCGTGTCAAAACATGGGTTTTTTGGAGTTTGATTTTATTTTTTCCATGTCTCTTTTTTCTCAAAGACAGCTGTAATATGTTTGAAGAACTAAAATATTTTTCCTCCTGTAGGTGTGGACTTCAAGGTGAAAACTATTTCAGTTGATGGAAACAGAGCTAAACTGGCAATATGGGTAAGTCTCTCCTAAGTTCTTAGTATGTTGCTTTGCTTTAGGAATAGCTAGGGTTTCTATAATGTATACTTTGTATGGAATCCTTTCCTATTAATATGAAGGTGATTTGGGGAAGTGGGATGTTAATACTGCAGCATTCAGAAGTTGCAGTGGACTGTGGGACAACTGGCTGATGGGGTAGTTCTGCTGCCTGTGAGCTTCTGCAGTACTAATTCCAGGTCTGGGATAGAAGTAGAGAAAAGGAGGAATTAAATTATATTAAATAAGTAGAAGGGTACACTTTACTAAATTTTACCTATAACACTGAGGTTTGGTATTAATAGGTTAAGAATTACAGTTGCATGCTCATATGTAACTCCTTTAGACCCATTTTTTGTCTAAAATTAATAGCCATCATATGAAGGCTTTTATAAGCTCAACATTAGAGTTATTTGTAGCAGGTGCATTTCAAAGAGAGAGGCGCAGTGTTTGTAGTCATAGCTTTGGTGTGTTCAACTTCTGCTCTAGTTGAAAGTAGGACTTCAATTAGAGCAAGTGAAGAAAGAGCAATTCTAAGCTTTCTAAAAACATTCTCCATTGTGTAAACCAGCCTCCACACTTTTGTGACTTGAATGAGATTTTTGAATAGTCAGACCCAGTTGTGTCTTCTTGTACCAAGCAAGATTAAAACTTCCTTTCTTGTATAAGTAAGATATCAGACCTTTGGTTCCTTGGGAAGTAGTAGTAGAATGTGAAATGTGTATTGCAGTATTTCTGTAGCTTGGAGGGTGCTTCATACCTCACTACCAAACAGGACTTATGTCTTAGTTACAGTGGTAATCATCAGTGGAATAAACAGAAAGGAAATGGACAAGGGAAATAAATGCGATAGCTTGACAGAAAATAAACAATGCATACAGGAGGAAAATCAGACTGATAGCAGAACAAGGAATGATAAGTTAGGGTTTATTTTCTTTCATTTTGGTAAATAGAAAGAAATAATCGTGAGGTAGACCGGAAAAGAAAAGCTTGTGAAGGTACATCATGACACAAAACCAGGTTTAGATGTGTGATGTTGTCTGAGTGGCTTGTAGGATGGTGAAATTTAATTTGCTTATCCTGGTTCTTTGTCAGGGAATCCAGTGTTTCATGTGTCACATCTAACCTTAGTAAATTGAATAAAGTTTTTTAAAATATTCTGTGCATAAAGCCTTCAATGAGTGTGCACTATAACTTAATCTCTGATAAGAAAACAGCATTCTAATTTTGGTGGGTTTTGATTTTTTTTTTCAGAGCTATTGACTCTTTAAATTTTAGGATGTAAACTCAACTTTGCTTAAAACCAGAAAAACCTCTAACTTATTCCTGCTTCTGCTGTGTTAGAGCATGTTAGTGCATTTACCCAGATACTCAATCAAATTTAATTAGATCAAGTGATTGAAGTGAAGGAGCTGGTTTTGTTGTCATGGGCTGTGATGCTTCTAAGAAAATCTTAGTACTGCAGCTATGCTGCTTTCTAGCTGGTTGCTGCAGTACTAGCTGCAGATCAAATGCCTTTGCAGAAATGGCCATCTTACTGTTATATAATCCAGTTACATACTACATCTAGTAGTTCAAAGGTGCTTTCCATGACAGACTACATAAAATCTCAAACTTAATGTGTAGTAAAACAGCAGGGGATGGAATAAACTCAGCTAAGCTGCTAGTGGAATATAGTTTAAATCTTACTTTGTATGTTCATTAGAAGTAGAACACCTGAAAGCTAAACTTCATTCTGCTCAAATTCTCAATAACAGAACTTTTTGAATGGCTTATTAGGATACTGCAGGTCAGGAGCGGTTCAGAACATTAACCCCCAGTTACTACAGAGGTGCACAAGGTGTTATCCTAGGTAAGTATATCTTTGCATGCTAGTTCAAATGTTTGTGGTTTTCTCATGCATTGGAGTTACACAAACTCATATAGCCTTTATATAATATTTAATTGATATTAAAAATCTCTGTTTTGAACAACTCCTAGAAAAGCATCTTGGTGTCTCATCTTCTTTCTCATGTAGTCAATTTGACTGGCTTGAGAACCTCTGATTTTTTGCATGAGAGTAAAAGCTACTGCTGTCTGAAAGGGTAGCTTGGAGCTGTTGTCCTTGTGCTATCATGAATTTGTCTTTTATTTATTGCTTTTTAATTTTGCCTGTGCTTATTAAGTGCGGAGTAAAAAAAAAACTCTCCTCAGTGTAGGCTCTCTGTATCAGTATGATACAGCTTTTTCTTCTCCCTGTTGTTTTTTCTCCTAATGAAATTAATAACATAAACAATGTGGAATCTGGCTGATGATTTTTGTTATTTGTTTCCCAGCTGATGGAATGTTACACAGTTGGAATCACTTACAAAAGACCAGCTGGGCATGTAGAAAGCACTAATCTGTGTATGAGAAACCCAGGCAAAACCCATAATTTCAGCTTTACAGTGAAGTCTCATTTGTGCTTTTTCTTGGTGTATGGAAGTGTGTTTGTTAGGCACTGAGCTCCGAAGTTCTGCTTCTCCACTGCTAGGAGTGAGGAGCTGACTAAAGTAAGGGCAGGGATGTACATTTAATTTTCTTGAAGTTGCTTCTGACTAGAGAATCTTGCTAAGCTATTGTGTCTAGTTAAATAGTTTAATGTGGAATAACAGCTGTCATGTGACCTTCTGGTAGGTTTCCCAAGTTGTGAGTTGCATTATCTTCCTGGTACAGGAAGGTGCTGTCAAAGCATGTTGTGTCAAGTCACTTGGTTGCACTGAACCTGCCACTTACTGTTGAAAGCTGTAAACAAGGACTGTTTGGGAGATAAAAGGTTCTACTGTTGAGATTGGCTCTCCCATTTTATTCAGTATCTCCTGACGATTTCTTTGTTACCTGTCTTCCAAAAAATAAGGTTGCTCATGCAAGCCAAGTTACAGATTTGGTTGAAAGAAGCTGTTTATGCCTGTCTGCACATGGAATGTGAAAACAAAGGAAAAAACTTCAATAGCTTGAGTACTGAAGGTTGTGCCATCCTCTTTGCATAGGTGTGTGTAGTGATTTTAGGTATCCTACATGAGGGATCTGCTAGTGTAGAATTCCTTGGAGAATGATAGTCTGTAGCTGTAAGCTAGGATATATCAAGGAATATTAGTCTGAGAACCGTAGGTGACTGAAGCTTGGAGTTGTTCTGCATCAGTGATTTGAGCTGTTAATGTCCTACTTTTTTTCCAGTTGTCTGTATAGAAGGTAAATTTGAATCCCTAGAACTCCTTCAATTTTCTGATTCAAAAAGCCATAATTTTTGCTCTTTTTTTAATGTAAGCTGTAATTCTTGGAAAAATATTGTGGAATAATATCACTAATATCTTTCAGTTTATGATGTCACAAGAAGAGATACTTTTGTCAAGCTGGATAACTGGTTAAATGAATTGGAAACATACTGCACAAGGAATGACATAGTGCAAATGTTAGTTGGAAACAAGATTGATAAGGTAAACCAAATTCAGCTGCAGTAAGTAATCTGCTGGTGTATTTTGTTAATAAGGAATATTAATGCTTTGTTTATTATAGGAAAACCGTGAAGTTGACAGAAATGAAGGCCTCAAATTTGCAAGAAAACATTCCATGTTGTTCATAGGTATGTTATAGATATTGCAGAGATCTTCCTTGATTTTTGTTACATAAGGAAAAGTACCACTTCTGTCAGATTGAGAATCTTTATGTGTACACTCCAATTAATGATATTTCTCACCTCCATGGGGCACAAACATAATGGGTATTCCTGTTTTTTAAAATTGTGCCTATGTCTAGATATCTGTTTTAACTGTGGATGATTATGTAGAAATTCATAAGGATGAAGGGCAGAGTACAGGCTCTCCATAGTCTGATGAAACCCATTTGGGGTTTCTGATTTCTTTCCCCAGCTGACTTTCTAAATTAATAACAGAAGCAAAATGAAAGAGGGATAACGTGCTAGTGGCCAGCTTTCAGAATAGCTGGTACCTGAGAGAAATCTGTATTAGAACGGGGATGTAAAAATAGGTAGCTATATAATTAACTTATAAATGGTGAGTGGGATTGAATAATGACATAATTATGACTGGGTCATAATTATGAAATGGGTCATGCCTACAAAACCCCTATGCAATGGGTCTTGTAGGCAAAGCCATGTAATGATAAATTAAAAAATGGGTGTTGAAGTGACTCTTTATGCATATGTTTATTTTGTTTCACCTAAGGATCAGAAGGGATTATTTTACAGGATTATTCTAGTAGCAAAGCAGTTCATTGACATGTACTCATTCATTCTTGTACTTAGACTTACATTCTTTATCTCTGACTGAAGGCTTATTTTTGTTTAGTGTCTTGCTGTGTTTCTTTTTAGCTACAGTGTCAGATGTGGAAATAAAAGTTCAAAGTTGAGGCACAAGCTACTGAGTGCATGGGAGATGAAAACAAAAATGAAAATTAGACTATAAGTGTGCATATATATATATATATATATATACATGCTACATATGCTAAGTATCTGTGTGGCTGTGTAGATTAGCAGAGAAAGCCCTTTTGGGGCTTGCACGATTTGTGTCTGTTCTTCTCATAGCATAACCTGTGGGCAGATTTCTTAGTCTTGGTCAAAGTAAGGATCCTGAGTGAAATTACCTAGAATTCTGCTAACTGCAAAAGGAATGAGATACCTTATTGCTTTTATCAGATGAGTTTTATCATGGTGACTGACCCAGAATCCTGCAGTATGGGTCCTTGATTCATATGGTCTGGTGGTAATACAATTACGATTGATATGCAGAACTCAAAATACAGAACAGCAAACAGGTTTTTCAGACAGGAATCCTAATTTTTCATACTGGAGTGCTTTCCACAGGAAGATAGAGCTAAGCTATAGCTGTCTCCATATGTTCTGGTGAAGTTTGACTTGAAAGCTCTTCTATTAAAAATATTTTGAGGTGCCACCTGTGTGGTGACAAATCCACATAGTTGCCAATTTTGGCACCGCTATATTTTTAAAGAATAGGTTGTAGAAGTTTTAAGTTTGTTATGGGTTGAAACTTAACTGAAAGAGAAATATTAAACAAATTACCAGAAATTATGCTAACACTTGTCTTTTTGTGTCCCTTCTCCAGAGGCAAGTGCAAAAACATGTGATGGCGTGCAGTGTGCCTTTGAAGAACTTGTTGAAAAAATCATTCAGACTCCTGGACTGTGGGAGAGTGAAAGCCAAAACAGAGGTGTAAAGTTATCAAACAAGGAAGAAGGATATGGAGGAGGAGCATGTGGTGGCTATTGTTCTATGTTATAAACTTTGGGAAGCTTATACTTTGCATATTTAAACAGATAGTTACATCTTTCTGTACATAAAGTCATTAAATGCTATTTTTAGGGACCTTGCAGTTTGCACATATTTGTTTTGTATCATGGCAGTGAACACTTGTAGAAAAAATGTTCTGCAGCTTTCCCAGTCTGAAAATGTTATGGTAAGCATGCCCAATTTGCGATCTTCAGGTTTTTATAAGTAGCATTAATAATGTGCAAGAACAAATGCACTAAAAATTCTACAACTGTATACATTAATTGTGTAACTATTCTAAAGAAACCCATCTAACAAATACTGCATTGTCCGCTATTTGTCATATTTTTAAATTCTGTTGAAATTATAGAACTATATGGTGTGCACAGATCTTGGAAACAGTACGAGCTATAAATGTTACATTTCATCTCTTCTAGTAAATGCTTTTTTTAAGGTATTAAAGCAGCAGGATTATACAGTTCTTAGACAAATCTGCTAAAATTTTGTCTTTCAGCAGTGCACTCTAAAACACAAATTGGCACAGGCCCTAGTTGGCATCGGCACTTTCTTGAAGAGACGCTTTGAAAGCTTCCTTTGCAAAGCTGGGAGACGCCATGTTTTCCTTTTAATCATCACTTCAGTTGATGGCTTAACTGGAGTTTTAATCCTGTGATATTTATATACTAAATTTGTGGTACTCTTGCACTCTAGGTTTTTATGATGGTCTGGTCTAGACTTGCTGCAGAAAGTCTTCATTATTGGCAGGGGGTCTGAGTGATGTCATTGTTCTTTCATTGTGAATCATTTTGCCACACTTCAGTATGGATTCCTAATTTTCTGATACGTTTGTAATATAAGTTTATCTCAACTGTAGCTCACTGTGACTGTGAGATCTCTTATCACGTCTGCTTTGTGCAGCTACTTATTCAGAAATAAAACTTCTGTCACAGACACTAAATGGGAAGCTAAAGGGCTTCTTGATCTCTGTATGAAAAAATACTATTGCAATGAGTATTCACTTGAATTTACTGTATCAAAGCCAATGGTTTGTTTCAGAAGACTTGTATAGACTTAATAAATTTTTTCCACATTATTCAACTTTTTTAACTTCTTTCTATTGCAGAGTTCTATATTTTCTAGCACATATGGTTTGAACAAGGTCATTTCGTAACAAATTATTTCTAAAGGATAAGACAAAGATGCTGTGCTGTGTGGGTTTTTTAAATAATCACTACAGTGCAGTCAGTAAATGAGCTATTAGGCAGTTTCTTGTAAATATAGTGAATGACAGCATCTTTTATTACTGCAAGGTTTTGTCTAAATGTCAGCATGTATGATCTGTGTTTTGCAACAGGTCTTGGCTGCTTCTGTTAAAATATGCTTTCTTCTTTACATGGAAACTTTGGTTTTTTTGGTTTTCTATTCTGTTTTATACTCGATAGAAAACTACCAAAATTTGAAGACTTAACCATGCTAGTTGTTTTTTCTGAACATTGTATCTAGTATTGTTAATGTAGTAGGGTAATTTAAATATGTAAATGTAATTAATATTAAATATGCATAAACATATTAAAATCTTAGCTTTGCATTACTGTTGCATGCAGAGTATGTGGGCTGAGTAAATCATGTTGTTAGCATTGAAGTCAGAGGATTTTGGCTTTTGTAGACTCACAGTACAGGAAAGTTGAAGGTGAATGAAAACTCTGAATAACTTAATTTTGTCAGCAATAGTTGGCAAGTACCATAATGCTGGCAGATGCTTGTAACTTATTTCCATATTTGTTTCCCCCCTAGTTTGGGTGCACCCCTATGCTTAGAAGAGACTTAACTTTTGGTTTCTCACAGAAGGTCCTTTTATCACAGGACCTGGATTCATCTTTTATTCTGCCTTTGCCAGATCTGACAGCTTTTGTCAGAGGGAGGGGATGGCAGGGCACACTGAATAGTGGGTATTGTTCTGTGGAAAAATTAAGTCATTTATTCCTTACTGCACTGCACAGTATTTCTGGGAGAGAAGTATTCTGAAACAGTGTAATTAGTGAGGCTGAGAGCAGTTAGAGGGGTGGTTTTTTTTGAAGTAGATGTTTTCTAATTGACTTGCAACTAGCTTTTCTGTCTTCATCTTTTAAGCATGTTTAGTTATGTCTCTGAGGAATGTTTTTCCTAGAGTGTCACTTTTCATCACTGCTCTGTCAAGACGCTCTGCACTGGAAGTCTGGGTTCTTGTGCTTGCAGTATTTAAAGAAAATTTAGCAACAATTACTGTGCTGCATTATTTAATTCTTTCTCTTACCTCCATTTTTTTAATGGGGGTGTGGGTTGTGGAGCTGCCATCTTTCGAATAAATCTGTTTCCACGCTTCCCAAGTTTTTTCCCCCATTTGTAGGTCACGTTATCTCTAAGTGCACATCCACTGTTGTAGTTGTAATACAAACATATCTGAAACTACTGTAAGCTGTACCATAAGCTCTGCTCAAACTGATGTGGGCCTATTTGTGGAATAGTGGGTGTATTGCATCCAGAGAAGTATGTGCAAGAGGTCCTTAAGCCTACCTCAGTAGGTAGCAGAGGGATAATGGAGAGAGTTGTTTGCTCTTCATCAAATAATGAGAATGAGGCCATGTCCATGGCAGGGAGTTTTATACACTACAGCACTAAACCACAATGAGGTAACTAAGAAATCTTCTGTGATCATGAAAGGCTGTTAAAATTAAAGTAGTTTCCAGTTCATTTACTCTAGTCAATAAAGTACTGATTAGCAGTTTAGTACTCAGGCCTGGCAGGTGGTTTTTGTAGGCTTTACACTAGCCTAGAAGAATATGGCACAGCACTTGCATCTTCTTAAATTTACACTTGAGAATACTGCTAAGTGTCGTTATGGTTTTGTCTTATATTTCTTCTGCTGCTGTTTTAAAAAGGGAGGTGGGGCAGGCTTCTGATGGAGGTTTCAAGATGCTGGGATTTTTATTGCTAGTGGGGCTTTTGTCCAAACTACAGCATCACTTTTCCTGTTCTCCTGCTGCAATAATGAGATCAACAGCTGGCTCAAAGTAAGTCTTAACAAAATGAAAATGAGAGTTCAGTGAGTCCCCAGTCAATAACAGTGGCTGCCTCATCAGCCATGGCAGAACTTCAGGGCACGGCGGTCTTGTTGCCATTGTGTACCACAGTGATAACTGCTCTGTGTGCCTCCTTTTTAGTTCCCTTGTTTGCCAGTAACCTGATATATAGTGAGCTACAAGAACCCCTCTAATTTCGCCCTGTAGTTTGGTACACTAATTCTATGTTTTGAGGCCCAACTGATACATTTTTTCAAACACTTACAAAACTTGGGCAGCCTGTGTTGTGATCAATACAAGTTACTGCTATTTAGCTACTGGGGGATTGATGCAAGTGGTCATGGTGCTGCATCCGTCCTGTCCAAAGCCCCTGTGACAGCTTTGTGTCTTGCTGTCCTTCTGCATGCCTTACTGATGCCTTAGTGATGCCTTATTGATGAAAGCATCAATAAGCAACATTAGCAAGAGCAAGATTTTTTCATGTCACCAGACAAATCACTACATACATTTCAGACCTAGCTGAGCCTTGAAGGGCAAAATACAAAGCGTTTTTCCTGGCCACTGTCCGGCAGTGGGAGAAAAAAAAGGGAGAAGCTCTCCTTTAAAACTTGCAAGTTTTTTTGGTTTCTACACCCTTTGTGAGTACCTGTGGCAGCTAAATTAAAAATTTATGAAGTGTTACATGGGCAAAGAACTGTGAAGATGTGTTTTCAAACTACTGCATGCATATGTTGTGTGATTGATTTAATGCAATGGAAGTTTTGTTCTTATCCTTGTGCCTGAATAACATCTGGTCCTTTCTGTTAGAGTGAAAATGGTCAGTGAGTAAATGTTTCTTTCTCTTGTGCTCCCAGTTTCTGTAACATCTATGCACATTTTATATACAATGATAGCAAAATTCCCAGTCAACTTGTAGAATTTCTGGGCTCTAGTTCTTTATTTTAGAAGCTTAAAACAACCTCAGAAGAATTTTAAAATAGAAGTGTCAAATCACGATTGGAAGGAAACTCTTCTAGTGTTTTCTGTGTATCATCAGCTCTGCATTTACTAGCATCTGGTAATAAGTCTGCTTGGATCCTTTTGACAGGAGTGCTTGGTTTCCAGTTCTTAATGCTTGTCAGGCTGGACTTTCTGTGAGGAATGCAACTATCCAGATGTTGTTGACAGCACGAAGGTTGTTCTTTAACAGTAATGAGAAGGTCCAGATGTAGCTACTTAGGATTAGGAGTGAAGCTGTGAACTGGGGTTCATAGAAGAGCAGTAGCAGCCCCCCAAACTGTGAAGACAGTTTTAATAATGTGTAATACATTGTGTACACAAAACAGAAACTATTATAATGCACGGTATAATAAGTATATTAAATATAGCTAACACTACTTTATTAATGCAATTTAATAAAATACATAAATGTATAAACTTCTTATATCAGGCATTAGGTGTCATCTCTTGAAATTCAGCTTTGGACATAACTACTTTAGTTCAGAGCAGGTATGAGGAAGATAGAGAGATAGATGCTGAGCCTATGGGCACGTGTCATCCAGAAGAACAGGAGTAAGGATGCTTATGGAAGCAAGATGGAGGGAACTTGAGGGGCTGGTATGAAGTTGTCAGGAGAGGTTTAGGTTGGATAATAGAAAAAGATTCTTCACCCAGAGTGTGGCTGGACACTGGAACA
This sequence comes from Dicaeum eximium, assembly GCA_013396995.1. Lineage (NCBI taxonomy): Eukaryota > Metazoa > Chordata > Aves > Passeriformes > Dicaeidae > Dicaeum > Dicaeum eximium. The sequence continues at coordinate 608,101 of VWZP01005528.1, forward strand.
GGCCCCCAGGGTCTGTTGGTGACAGGACTGAGCCTGACAGAGTAAGAAGTGTTTGCTCAATACTCTCTGGTACATGGTGTGACTCTTGGGCTGCCCTGTGCAAGGCAGGAGTTGGAATTTGATGAACCTTTTGAGTGCTTTCCAACTCAGAATATTCTTGGAAGAATTGAGCTTTCCCTGGAAGTGGACCTGGGGGTTCTGGCAGACACTGAGTGAATACCAGCAAAGTGCCATTGTGACAAGTCATTTCTGTGAAGCTGCTGTCCAGTGAGGAGGCCACAGCATGTACTTCTGGTTACTCCTTCCCTGGGGCAGGACTTGGCACTTCCCCTTACTGGGCTTCACGAGGTTCTTTTTGGCCCCTAAAAGGGATCTCCTCCGTCCCTGGGTGGGCTCAAACCACCAACCTTTCAGTTAACAGCCGAACACGCTCTCCGATTGCGCCACAGAGACCAATGTGCTGCACTTCCCAGAGGAGCTGAATTCCTGGCTGTTGGATAAGTGCTGCTGGTGGTGCCTGCATGTGCTGAACAATGACAGAGCAGTACTGCAGGCACTCTGCTGCAGCAAACCTGATGTGCTGTTGTGTCAGAATACAGGGGGGAGAAGTGCTGTTACCTCCCGTGGGGAGTGAAAGATGAGCTTCTTTTGAAGTAGCTGTTCCTCACTGCTTACCTCTATCAGGAGAGGAGGTCCTGGGGCTCTGTCATGCCAGGCAATTTGCTAGTGGTTCCAAGTTAACAGCACTGTTTCTTGTGCTTTTTGTGCTTCTGGAAATTTAGCTGTAAGAAGTCTGAAAACCTGTTTTCAGAGGCTAAAGGCTGTTAATTGTATGTTAACGCAATTAAAGCAAAACACGCTTCAGAACGCGGACTGAGAGACATCAAACTTACTGACTGCAGAATTGTCAGTGCAGCTGGGAACTGGGGATTAGAGGTGAGAGAGCTGTTGGGCAGGCCTTAATGAACAGGGAAGATTTCATGGTGAAACGTGCATCTTTAAGCTTCATACCTCAAAAAAGCAAGATGTTATCAATGCTAGTGGGCATATGTATTTTTTACTGTCAGTTGTCAGCCAGGAAAAGGTGGAGTCTCCTTCTCTGTGTGCCCTTGTGTTTTGCTGGAAACAAAAGGATATGAACTACTGAGGTACATGACAGGAGCTGAGTTCTGTTCAGCTAGTGAATCTGTGCCTGGTTTGTCTAGTTTTCTGCAAGAACAAAACTGTTTTAGTATTCCTGCCTTTTTGTTGTTGTTTGTTTGGTGAGGGAAATACAGCAAAATATTTGCTTTAAAATGGCTGAATTGCTTTTGAAAGTTAGGAAGCTTAATTTCTGCAGGGCTGTGCTTTGGAGTGCTGCTGAAAGCATTGCTGGTGAAATTTTCCTGTCACTGAGCTGCAAAAGCATAGGAAGATGTGTAAACTGTAGAAGGGATTGGAGCAACTTTGATAGATAGGAACTGTTAGGTGCAGTCAAACGTACTTTCAGTAGCAGCAGTAGATAGCCTTTCCTAGCAGGGAGTATGACTTTTCCTTTTTCCTTTTCCTCTGTCTGTCTTTTCCTCTAAGCTGTACTGCAAGGCGGTCTCCACCATGTGCCTCAAAGCTGTGGGGCAGGTCTGTCCCACACTGTGCACTGGGGTCTTACTCCTCCAGCTGCCCCCCTGAGGAGCTCAAGTGCTGGTACTTGGCTCCTGTCTGCCCTGCACACTGGGTACCTGCCAGGATCCTTCATATGAGACAAGAGTGGAGATGCAGGTTTCATCCTGAGCTGGCTTTGGAGGCTAGCTGGGCTCTATGGACCTGGGATGGCCTGTGTTAAGTTAAAGAGAGAATCTGCTCCTTTTTGCCTCTCCCAGCCCTCAGCTGCTTGCAGTCAGATGGACATTAAGGTCCCTTTTCTGGACTGTGCCATTGTTCAAGTGCATGTGTGCATTGTATGAAAAATTATACCTAATCATGTATAAAATAACTTTCAGATGTGAGTTCGTGTGTGTTCTCATGCTCTGTAACTTCTGCCTCCCTTGCAGCCTCTACTGTAGGCTTTGCAAGGGTTAGATGAGTTTGCCACCAAGCAGAACTCTTTCCTCCAGAGCTTTTATCTTTGAAATGACCTGTTGAAAAACTCTCCCTTTGCCTGTGCACAATGGACTTCTATCAAGTCCTGTCAAATCTCCTAATCTGTTTTCGTCTTATGGTGCAATTTACTTTTATCCCAAAACACAGGTCTCCAAATTTGCCAAAGAAAACACTGGGCACTATAGAAAGACTGTTTTAAATTAAGGTGTTTGGAAGAATCTGTTAGGAAAGTAAAAAAAGTATAAGAAAAAAAGGCAATGTATTTTTTATATAATACATTTTAAAAAATCTTTTATGCTCTGCTTAGAGACGTAGTGGACCCTTGAAACCACAGTCTCTTTCCTTATTGAAATTTTATGTCTCTCAGTCAATAAGGAGCCATGAAAGTGCTGGATTTTTTATTTAAAGGCCAATGTGAACATTAGAAGATTTTTTCAGACATAACTGAGAAATGCTGCTAAATGAGACTTGCCAAACTGATACAAGTTTGAAAGAAGATATTTGTCTTGGGCACCTGCAGCTGGCCCTCTCCAAAGCTTGAGTTCTCCATAATCATTAGTCCTCTGCAGTGCGTAGAGAGAGGCTTGCAAAGACAGTGCAAGATGGGGCTTGATTACTGTAGAAGCATTTAGGTGGCAAACTCCCTTTGGGTATTTGGGCACAAATTATTAATGTAAAATCTTGCAAGGACACAGAAACCTGCAGCTTGAACTAACATACCTGGGTTCCAACTTAGTGTCTTTGATGCCAACCACTTATTTCCCCCTAGTTCAGTAGTTGTAGCTTTCCTGTAATAGTTCACAGGTGCTCTATATAAATTTAATTTAGGTGCATATGGGGAAATGGGGATTATGGCCATTATGGTGTAGGAGCCTTGGCTGCATACTACCCATGTCTAGCTAATGCAGTTTAATAATGTAGGGTTATTGCATTGTAGCTGTTCATTCTCAGTAGGAATTTTTTAACATCTTCCCTGGTTACTTGTGGGTTGAAAACTCTTTCTTTAGAAGGAAGAGGAAAAAGAAGAGCTCAGGTCACATCAAACAAAGTGTTTGACCGGTGACTGTATTTTATGGTTTGGTGCAAACTCCAGAAGGGCTGGAGAAGCTCAGGTTTGCTGGTAGAGTGTCAGTGTTAGCTGCTTTGGGAGGGGCAAGGAGGACACTTGGCTTCTCTCATGCTGGTCATACTCCTTTCAAAAATATTTATGATTTTTGGAATCTAATAACTTAGATGTTCAAGGTGAATATTATGTCCTAGGTCACAATGAGAGCTGGACTTGCATGAGCTCTGTTTTCACAGTGTCTTGACCTTGCTGAACACTCTCCTTTCACAACAAGTCCTCATCTGAAAACTTGCTTTCCTATAAAGCATAACATGGAAACTTGTGGAAGGAATTTCCTTTCAGAACAAAAGCAAAATCTCTCAGCAAATCTCTCTGGTGTTCTGCAAATGCATCTCTTTGTGACTTACAGATGGAGAAATTGAACCTTTGTGCTCGCTTCGGGCTTAACCTGGCTTATTTTTATTTATTTTAGTATTTTAAAAGTCACACCTTTAGTTAAACTGGTTCAAGCTGGCCATGTAGAGAAGTCCACAAATGGAACACACTGAATGACTGCCTGAAAACTGGGCAAAATTGATGACTCTATCCTGTAGTGGCTGAATGGCTCCAGCTGGCTTTTGTTTTATCTTACAAGAAACCTCTGTCTGAAGCAGTGTCAGGATTAATAGCCTGGCTGGTTTGTTCCCTTTCTTGGAAAAGTACTCCATTTTACTTCCTGGATGCTGTGAAAGTTACTGTAAAATCAGAGGTGAAAAGGTTACTTCCCCAGAGAATACCTCATCACAATAAGCATATTTTTGCAAGGCAAGGAAATTCTTAAAAAAAAAAAGTTATTACAGAGTAGACCAAGGAAGGTGAAAAAGTGCAAGGAAGGAGGAAGAGCAGAATGGGTTTTGCACCAAGTGCTTTTCAGGTTCTCTTCCATAAGATGGCAGCAGCTTATTTTGTCAACAGGAGTGGGAGACTGATCTGCTGAAAGCTCTACAAAACAGGCATTCAGTCTAAGGCTTTAATTCTATTTTCTTGGTACACATCCCTTATAATTTTCCTGGTATAGATCAGTTGTAAACCTTACTTTATGTGCAAAACTGTTTTCTGTTGTTTGGTACAGAGGTAATTTTATTTTATTTCTAAATACAGGCACAGATGCATTTGCATTTTAAGGGTTTAGTCTGCAAGATGTGGGGAGAGTGACAGGGTTTTTGGCGTATATTGATATTTTATAAGTGTTTCATGTTGTGTGACTACTTTGTTAATAATGTTGCCCAGAACAACTTGAGTTTTGTGAACAGAGAGGTAGAAAAACTGTTGAGAATTTTCTCTCCTCAAATAATGGGAGTTCAGTTTCATGACACAACTGTTTTCAGTGGAATTGAGACACTCATTTTCTTTTGAAGAGGGAGACTGTGGAAAGAGAGGATTTCCCCTCCTCCCCAACAGAAAACAGTGGAAGGAAAAACATATGGGAAGAACTATTTTCTGAAGTCTTATGACATAAAGGATTTTATATTTCAGCTATTTCACTTTCCCTTCTAAAGGTTTTTTCCACGTTTTCAGTGACATCCACAGTGATGTGTGCATTACATTTGTGCAGTTTCACTGTCTCCTGTTCTTTCATGCATTTTTTCTCTGCAGATGAGTGTCAGACACTTATCCTGTTAGTACTAAGTATTTAACGGTCACAAACTGCTGTGATACCCACTAATAGAAGATTTTATTCAAGTACAGATGATGAATAATCTTCTCAGTGTTTGTGTTTATTCTGAGTAGCTGGATAACATGGGAGGAGTGAAAAGCAGCCTGTTTTTGCTTTCCCTGGTGCTTACACTTCCTGGCTAATGTTAGTCATCTGTTTTGGTTTCCTGTGGCCCATTAGTATCCAATCTATCAAATATGCAGGAGCCACAGTAGCAAAGTTGTAAGCTTGAAGACTCAAGGAACAAGACTCTGTGGTATTTGCCTTCTGTTAATTATGAAATGAAATGGTTTAAGTTCTGTGATTCTGGTTTCTGGTGTTGATGTACTGTTGCAGTACAGCCCAAATGGGGTCCACCACGAGCCAGTTCTGACATTGCTCCCCGGTCCTCAAGTTTGTGCTCTGGCTTAGTGAGGACCCCAGGGCTGGATCTGGTCTGGAACTGAGTAGGCCAAGCACTGCAAGTGTGAGCAGTTTCCACAGACGTGCTGGGAAAGGGATGTGCCCAAATCACTAATGACAGGAGTCTGATAGTTTTAGTCCTGAAGGAGAATTTGGGTATTTAGAGGCCAAGAGCATCTCTCTCCTAACTGTTGGACCTGCTTTTCTACTAAAAACACCAACTGAGATGAATTGCTTTAGTCCTTCCTTCCTTTCTCTGAACTGTGCCCCAGGTTGAACTAGGAAAAGAAGCACTTTGAACTCAAAAATTTTGGCCAGTGAAGTTTAAAGTCTTCAAAGAAGTTATGCTTGGCGAGAAATGCAGTATTTTAAGGGGTCATTTCATTGTTACTGGTGTGCAGTGCGTGTGTTGCCTGATTTATACCAAGGAGACTCCTGGAATGTGTGTCCTGGTGACTTCTTTCCTTCTTTCTTTCCAATTAACTTTAAAGAAATAAAAAGAGAGATGAAAGCAAGTTATTTGAGTAATATTTGAAATGTATTTATTCTAGACAAGTTCACATTCTTTTCAAGAGTCCATTTTCTTCCACTTTTGGAATGGGGTCTTTTACACCTCAGATTATTTGCCTTGTGATAGCATCCAGAGACTCTGGTCAGGGTGGCTCCAGAGGGCTTGAGGAAACAAAATGGGTGAAATGAAAAGTAATGAGAGCAGTTTGGAGTGTATGCAGAGTTGGCTTGTGGCACTGAGCACAGGAACAGATCAACACAGAGCTGGAGCCTGGATGGGGAAGACTAAGTCAAAGTAAAATGCCTGGTTTATTCCATTTCGGTGGAGTGAATGAGGCTGAGAGGGCTGGCCCAGCATGTAGCTGAGTGTTAGCTTAAGGATGGGGCTTTTTGTGACCACATACAGTGCCTTTGCTTTTCTTTCCTGCAAAGTTTTGTCACAGAACAAGGTAATGGCAATAATTTTGGTTAGTAACTAATTCCCTTGGAGCAAATATCTTGAAGTCAATTGAGTATCAGATGTTGTCACATATTACTTTGTTTTGGTGTTTAGCCACAAATAACTCATGACAGTTTTTGTATTATAATACCCCATAATTTACTTCAAGCAAGCATGTAATTCCTAAGAGACAGGGTAGCATTGGGCTTATGTGTTCTTGGTCTGCTCTATATTGAATCCAGCACAATGGGTGCAGCTGATTGATTTAATGTCATCCTAAAAGAGCTCACACAGGCTTCTGAAAAAGAAAACAGGCCATGGAAATAAATTGTAACTAAAGGTGTTCTTAAATATAGGGCTGCAATGCACACAGAGTGTGTCTACTGCTGAACTTTTTCAACTGTCTTAAAGCCTTAACCTCCTGTGGAATAAGAGGAAAAAAGGGAACCCAGTAAAGTAAATACCAGTAAACAGTAAATTCTGTGAAATAGTCCTTTCATGTCAGACAGGTGGAAGTTCCAGTTCAGGATTCCAGTACAGTTCAGGAGAAATGTGAGATTCATACCAAGCATGAAGGTATTCTGTTTATTGGCACTATAGTTTAAGTAAGAGTGAGAAATCCAAGAAATCCATTAAAATCTCTCTACTAGATGGAAGTAACTTTTGGGGAGTTTTCAAGTCTGCTGTTTATCAAAGCAGTTTGCTAGGTCACTGCCTGTTCATGGGCTGGGTGGCCAAAAGAGTCACGGAGCTGATCAATAGGAATCAATAGGTTCAATAGGTTTAAATAGGTTTAAAATCAGGTCAATAAGTTTAAAACAGGTTGGCCTGCACTGGTATACACCAGAGCTGACAATTGTTGCAAATATACCTGTTCCTCTGACCAGATCCTGACATGACACTAGCACTAGGTGTTGGTTTGTGTTACAGAAAAACTGATAGACATTCAGTGTTTTGCTTGATAAGCCAAATTATCTGGGAAACATAAAGGGTTATTGTTTGTTCCATTAAAGTAGAGATACAGCATACACAGTCACCTCTGGGTTGCACCACTTCCAGCAAACTGACTTTGTTTTGATTTTGGAGAGGTTGTGTTTTAAAAGTGTCAGTATGCAACTGAGAGAGGCTATTTATCTTTTATTTACTAGACAAACCATGTGATTCCTTGCATTAGGATGTTCATTAATTCTGCTCTAACTGTGTCAGAAACCTACTAAAAAGGTTTCAGGAAAATTCCATGCCAGATATTTCAATGTACTTTAGATGATTTATTTTATTCTATTTCTAGTTTATTATATTTAAAATTATACTTGAATGCATTCCTGAACATGGGCCTAAATAAATCATTTACATTTCAAAAACAATGGAAGTGATTTCACTCAATACACAGAAGGATGTCTCTGAGCTAGTGTAATGCTTGCTGCATGGCTTTGTACGCTGCTCTTGAAATAGTACCTATGGCAACCCTAAATCACATTTTTCTGGTACAATTGTCCCCAGTGCTGCAATAGGATCTGCCTGTTAGGAAGCTTGCAGCCCTTGAATCCCACTGAGCTCTGGGGGGCTTTGTAGGAGTTTGAAGATCTGTGCCAGGGTGAACTTTGTTGCAAAGGGGAGGGTGCAGTGGTGAAAACGGAGAGACAAGATGGGATTGAGAAAATATGAGTCCTCTTGTAGCATCTCCTGCCCAGGGAAATGACATCTTTGGGGCTGCAAGGGTTTAAGCAGGTTTCCTAGTCTTCTAGTATTTAATTAAAATATAGAAGTGGGCTGAAAGGCAAAGCAAACAGAAATTTTCCTTACCCTGATGGGTTGGTGCAGGTTGATATCATTCACCTTAGTGTGCCTGTTGTTGGAGAAACTTGTACCTATAAAATATGTACCAGTAAGAAGCCAATTTATGTACCAGAAATGACTACATGTGTTACATAATTAGAATACCTGCCCCAACTGCTGAAACCCATCGCTGCTGGGCCTGCTTTTAATCTAGCATCGTCTCTTCAGCTTGCAGGATGAAATGTAGCTGGGGAGCCTTATGAGAACCAGATGGAAGCCTGGCTGGAGGGCTGCTGGGGATGGAGACTACCTTGCCTCACTCTGAGCCAAGTGTACTGTGTGCCTTCGAATGATACCTTAATCCGTGATAAAGACAGACAGCTCACTTTTCCAAAATCAAAACCATATTCATCAATGGTAGCCTCTTTCCAACACAGTACAGGCTACTGCTCTGAGAGATGCTGTCTGGAACAGCTTGATACAGGCAGAACTAGATGACTACACATGGATAAGATAAAATCATTCAGCTACCTAATAAATAAAGTTGAAAGATGTTATAAGATGATACAAATTCAAGTACTAACTTGATTTATTTTCCCAGAGGGATGTTTGCTCCACCTTTCAGTCACTGAATCCTGATTTATGGTGCATGTTTTTAGGCTTGATTTTCCCTCCCTTTTAAAGAAAGAAACCTTTAAAATATAGTTAGTTGACCTAGTGCTCTCTGTCCAGCTAGCTTCATATTGCTTAAATTAATAGAACTCATTCAAAACTGTTGTTGAATGGATGGTTTTTTAAATCTGCAAGGATTCAGTTTTGGTGACTAAATGTTATTTCTATATGGTAGAATACCAGTAGAAGTGAAGTCAATAAACTCTAAAGGCAAATATATTAAAGAATTCTTATGCAGCATGATTTTCCTCTTGCCATCGAGGGAAAAGATTGTACTTCATACAGGAACTGAGATGTTTCCCTTTCTGTGGTCCTGTGTGGATTTAAATAAAGCAGCAACTAAGAGAAGCAGGAGTTTCATAAAGAAAGCCTTATTTATAATTATAGAGTGGTTGTAAGCATATGTTCATAGCTGTTATTTTTCTTGTTCAGAATTTTATTATGGATCTTTAAGTTTCAAATGACTCTTTGCATGTGTAGGCAGATTTTAGGTAAATAAGCATAACATTATTTTGAGACTACTTCAAATATATATTTTCAAGGGCATATTCTTTGTTTGACTGCATATGACTGCTATAAATCTATAAACTATTTTAAACCAGATTATCAGATTGTAAATAGGATAAGATGGAGCTAGAGGGAGAAAGAAATACTTTTGCTACTTAACAGTCCTAGTTTTATCAAATTGCCGATTGGCATGGGTATAAATTATGAATTTGTTGTTCAACATTTTCATCATGGTTGGAGTTAAAAAAATTAACCATGAAAACATAAGATATGTTCATTTGCTAAATCAGGGGATATATTTATATTTGCAGAAGTGAGAATCTTTGACAGTCATCTTTTCAACAGCATGATGTGTTTATCATCTACATATTCCATCAGGAGCAGAAATTGATTGTGGAAAATGTGAAACTTAGTTTACCAAGTTCTGTCTACAAAGATAAAATACTTCCTTGGCTAGGATTCTGCCTGTTACTTTTTAAATATCTCTTGAACTCCAATGGTGGAATTTTTTACAGCCCTGCACATGTGAACAACTTGGTGGTAAAAGTAACCTTCAAAAGTAAGGCATTCATTGATCTGGAATAAAAACTTTGAGTAACCTCCCTTCTTTCCAGGTGATCTTCTCTTTTGGCAAACAATTTATATCAAACTCACAGTGTCCTCAACACTAGGGCTGTGATTGATACAGCCAGTGCACTGTGTTATATACCATAGTACTCCAACCATTGTGTATTGTGAATTATTTTCACAAATCACTGATTCAAAGGGCTGTGGACTTCAGAACAGCATGTTTTGAAACTTTGAAGGCTTAACAAAAGACGCTCAATCCCCCAGAAGAATGAGTCTTATGGGCACAGTTTGTAGTGCTGCTGCCTGCAGCATTGGGTGGATATCCAGATATAAGAACCATAGTTCTGTCTTTGGTGTAATTTATTATGTCCATGTTTTTCTGGAACTGGTAGCAAAATTAATCACATCAGTCCTTTTTCTTCTTTTTTTTTTACATTTAAAAGGTTAAGATTTCAGAGAGCCAGGTCTTAAGCTCTATTCCTTCTGTTTTGAACTGGTAGTGTCTCCATTTGCATATGACACCATGAATTTCTTTGATTTATTATTTTAGTCAAGGAATAAGAAAAACATTCAAAGCCTACTTTATTTCTGACAAATAAAATTACTGATTTCTTACATCTGAAAAGCCAAGTACCCATAGTCTGGCTGGTTCAGATTTGTCTAACTGCAAAGGTGTTAGACTGCTCCTTATTCATGCTTCATTTGAGATTCCAACCATTTAAAGAATGTTATCCTACTAGTATATACAATCCATTTATTTTATTGCACACACTTTGTTATTTAATGCCACCCAGGGTTTTCAAGGTGGCTTAGATTAAGTAAAAGGGCAGCATTAACTATTAACATCTTCAACTTAAACCAGACCTGATACAGTAAAGGGAGAAACATTAACCACAAGATGCCAGTGTGCCAACAGTGAAACTTGCCCTTGCATGGTAAGACAGATCCTGCAGGCTGGTAGAGCTTGGTTTTGGTCTGACTCCTCAGGATGCCTTGAGCAGGAATTGGCCTTCTGGAGCTGCTGCACTGAGAAAGGTGGGGACAGTGGTGCCCAGACCCAAACCCAGCGATGGACAGCAGGAAGGGAGGGATGATGCCCTGTGACAGCAGATCTAACAGCAGGAAGAGGCACAGCCTTGGGAGTAAGCTACACTTAAACCTGAGGCAGTGCAGAAAGGGGAGCTGTGAGTGACATCAGCTGTGGAGACTCACAGGGCCAGAGCTAAAAATGGCCTGATTTTTTATTTGTAGCTGTACTGCCTGTGCCTTAAAGAGATGTTTTGCATGGCTTAAGGCAATGCTGAAAGCAGAGGTGCTGTGGACATGAATTAAGTCTCTTCTCCGTCTGAGTCAATGTTCCCTGCCTGTAAATTGCTTCATATATAATATGTTTCAGTACAAAAACCCAGTTAGAGTGTATTGTTCAACAAAGAAGAAAGCTAGGTTTGTCACTATCTTATCAACATTTCCTGAAGAGTTGCCAATATCTCCTGAGCAGAGTAATGATGTTTCTGCAATAAATCATGCCATCACTGACCTTAAACTTTCCCTGGACAAATGTCCTGCCTCCTGACAAGTGACATTTCAAACAGGAATATAAGCATTTAAGACAAGGACAGTGTGTTCTACAAAGCACATTCTTGGTGTTCTGCAGGCAATAATCTGAGTTACTCGTGATGATAATTTTGGAGGACTTCATAGTGCCTCAGTACATATGCCAGAGTCCTGGATTTTGACCAAGAGGGTGTTACAAATAATAAACATCAGTAACATTGCCATCCACTCTAGCTAACTACTGTCTTGAATGCAGATTACTTTGTGCACTTGTATTGCACCCAGACATATACAAAGTTTGGATTTCTCTTGAAAACACTTGGTGTTTTGGTAACTAACTAAATGAATAAACATATAATCTTTCAGGAACCGGCAGAACAGCATCTAGTTCTCATTATCTTCTTAGTTTCTCTCTGCTCTTTGGCTCTCACCATAATTGAAGACAACTGCTCTGGGCACTCAGCTCAGCATCTGCAAGATGAAGTTCTACATCTTCCAGACGTGGCACCCAGTTGCCAGCACTTTTCTTACCCTTTGCAATGCTTTGGGCCTCTGCTTTGGCCTCAGAGCTGTCTACCTGTTTCCAAGTCTGCTGCTGATGCTCTTTTAACCATGGTGTGTAGCACTGGATTCCTGTGTTACTCTCTGTCATACTATGGAAAAGGAAAAGAATGGGATATGCTGTGAGAGACAATTGAGCTGACCGTATGCTCATTTTATTTGAAAACATATCCAGAGCAATCTAGTTATTTCAGAGCTCATGTCAAGCTTTTTTCTGTGACAGAGATGCAAGCAAAGGAGTACTCTGCCATCATGCCATGGGTCAGAGTACCTGCATATTTCTGGAACAGCAGCAGTTGATTTTCTATTTTCAGTAGAATGTTATTACCAGAAAATTGTTATTGTTAACATTTGCATAGAACAGGTTAGCTCTTTTAAGTGGCTTTATGCCACTAAGGAGGAATGTGACCACAATAAAGCAGTTTGTCCACAGAGAGGAAAAATAACCCTTCAAACCCCTGGCACCAGTGCCACATTAGAGCTAAATTACTGTAGCAGATTGAAGTGACAAGACTTGCATTTTTAAACGAGCATGTAAACAAATCATGTGCCCAGACTGGCATGGGACAGGAATTCTAATTTGCACATATGCCTTGGAAGTTGTGCACACACACAAAAACAATTAAAAAATAATCAGACAAAGAATACATAATGCAAGACTGGAGGGTTGAGTTTAATATTCTTACACCAGTAGTGTGTGAGAAGACCTAAGCAGACTTTCAGTGTCCAGTGTTTTCTCTAACAAGTAGTACCAGGACAGCTCACCACAAATACCCAAGGGAACCTGTTATGGCAGGTATACATGGAGTATGTATAGAATGTATATAGAGAGTCTGCCTAGTCTAGAATATTTATGCATAAATATACTCTAGAGTAGAGGTCTCTTAATTGACTTTTTTAGCTTTGTAGATGCGATGCAAGAGCCTAGACAGTCTGCATTCATTGGACAGGTCCTTTCCTCTCTCAGCAGGTGAACAGGTGCTCTCAGTTTGTCCTGGACTGCAGCAGAGTAAGTTGAAACATTTCTTGTTCTCCATTTCAGGTGAATATCCAGTAGGATTGCTTTATGAACAGCTCAGTAGGGGGCTGTTAGGTGCAGGCAGCCCCATTGTGCTCTCCCACTTGGTGCTTGGTGAGAGAAGCGGGATAACCTCAGCGAGGCTCGGAGTGGCTGGGCTTTGCCAGGCTGTGCCCAGCTGAGGCCACGGCATCCTGCCACACACTGGGAAGGGCTCTTCTTGACTAGCAAATTCAGGCTTTGCAAAACTATTCTATTTTGCCAGCCATGAATGGAACAGTTGTTTGAGTGGTGGAGATCTGGGTATGCTGGAGCACAGGGTGTGTGGTGGAGCGCAGGGACAGCTGAGGCTGGGTGATCAAAGGGTTGAGCCTGGCACTGGTGCCTGCTGCCACCACAGCCAGGCTCAGCTGCAATTATTTGGGCTGCAAGGCCAGTACTGGGGCTGGCTGTAGAGCAGCCTCAAATCCTATTTAGTGTCTTAGAAGTAGTTTCAGAACTGTACTGTCTTATTTCTACTCTATTTCATACAATTGTTTTATATAGCTGAATCTTTGGTAATTGACCAAGCTGAAAGCCCACTTTAAGGTGAAATCCAGATATTTCTCAATGTAAAGATTGTGTTTTAATAGTTCACTAACATCATGCTGTCACTAACATCACTATGTTTTATTGTTATAGTACTCCATTTTCCAATATGATGACACTGTGAAGTAACTGTTCACGTGAGTTAGTAGAAAACTATAAACAAGGGAAGGGAGCTCCATCAATCTGTGTCTGAGTACAGATGAAGTGACTGACCCTGAACCAAAGGCCTTTCAGCTGAGCAAATTCAAGTGTTGTACTCAGCTGCTCAAACCCAGTTTATGTCTCATATTTATGCCTTTTATTTTTCTATTTTGGGCAAAGCTGAACAGAAAGTTTTTGCTGTTGGTTAAGTGTATATGCATACTTTCACGTCCAGCCCAATTTTTGCCAGTGTTACAATGCACCTAACAATATGAAAAAGAAAAAGAAGAAAAAGAAAAAGAAAAAAAGAAAAAGAAAAAGAAAAAGAAAAAGAAAAAGAAAAAGAAAAAGAAAAAGAAAAAGAAAAAGAAAAAGAAAAAGAAAAAGAAAAAAAAAGAAAAAGAAAAAAAAATCTTCCCCACCCCTGTCCCAAGCCATATAAAATATTATGGGGTGGTTTTTGCAATATTATCTTGAGCTTGTAATTCTGCAATGTTGTCTCTGATCCATTAATGAAACCCATATTGCAGGGATGGCCTTGAAATAATGGAGGCAGGAGAAAGCAGCTGTATTTCCTATCCTCTGCCTCTGTGTTTTTCATTATGTTCTCTCTTATTTTTGTTTTGGGGTATATTTTCTGGAGCAAACAACCTTCCTGGGAATGGTCTGCTGCAGAGACCAGCAGTGCCTGTTGCTGGCTCTCCAGTGGGTGCCAGATGTGAGACTGCAACCTGTTAAGCAAAGCACCAAGGTGCTCGTAAAGGAGGAGCAGCATTTTCTGGGGGTGAAAGTTCTGGCACAAGTATTTGACTGAATGACTGTGAGCATTGTTACTGAAAAACCAACCCAACCAGCATGATACTGCCAGAGTTAGCCTAATGATCCCAGCACTTTACATAGCTGATGATCACGACAGGTTTATTCCCTCTCAAAATGACACATTGGAATAATATTAGCTAACTGTCTGTAGCCCGGCTGGAGCGTCTCCTTCCAGACACATAATTGGTACTGTCACCTCTCATGCTGTATGGTATGCAAAGCTGATGCCTATGAATTTTGCCCATATGTTTTTTAAGTGCACTGGAGGCAGTCAGCTTTGAATTCTGAACAAATAGTGATGGGTCAATTAATAACAGGCTGAAAAAGCACAAAATTAAAGCATGTTAAAGTGCATACATTAGCAAGATGATTTTTCAACAAGCTGTCAGACAGCATATGTAAGAAAAAGTAAAGCTACTATGGTAGAGACAAAGAGGTTGCACTTAGATAACTAAAGCACAGCTCATCTTTGATCAGGTTTGCAAAACTGGATTCATTTTGCTCTTTTCTTATTACATGCAATTTGTGTCCATCTATAGACATTGTAGTGGAGCAGAGGGTTGAAGCTCACGTGGACAAAAAGTGCTCCAGAGAAGGGTTTAATTCCCTTCAGCTTTCTATAGTATGCAAACAAATCTTCCTCCTAATGAAAGACTACAAAACTGAAAAAAAAATTATTAGACACTGGCTACATTTTTAAAGGATCAAAATAATACAGGCACATCACTGCTTGGTTTTTTTGGCTCCCTAGTAACTAATTTCTCCCAAAATATATCTGCACATTGGTAATGCAAAATGTTTTACTTCACATTAATGTAAGAGTGTTTATTTATGCAGCTTCATTTCCAATAAAAGCTACACTTTACAGTGCATTATGCAGAATGACAGCAGTGCACTGAATTGCAAGGTCACGCTATAGATCATACTCACTCTGCCAAACACCCAGTAAGGAATTTTGGAGTAAGCTGTAATAAGGGGCTGAGCAGTGAGTGGAGCCAGAAACAATACAGGTTAGAAAAATGTTTGGTTTATTTAGTGAAAGAAGAAAGAGTTTGACTTATTAGGAAGGCTTTTCCTACCGTATTCATTCTGGATCCAGGTCCTGGAAAGAAACCTTGGGATGGAACTTCCTGAAGTTGACCCTAATCTGTCCTCAGAGCCTCATGCATCTTCCTCTAAACGGAGGGGTATGGGGTGTGTTTGAAGATCTAACCAGCAGTTTATGCTCTGAACTGTTACTTTACCAGACCCACTCCTTCTTCCATTTCGTATGTGAGGCTACATGTCTGGTGAAAGGTGAAGTGTCATCCTCTGCACATAGATTAGGTGTGTGCTACTGTGCAGCTGAAAGCCGTGGCTCTAAATTGTAAGAATGCCTTATTCCAGATGTTTGCAGAAGTAATTTGTACTCCAGAAGACAAATTTACGCTAGGACGGAGAGGGTGACAGAAGTAACAATGCACAGTGCAACCACTGTATGGGTTCGTGCATTTTGTCTGTGGAAAATCATTTCAAGATAACAGAGGTCTAGAAGGCCAAGAAATGCCAAAGCCAGTGTGGCAAATACCTTCTCTTTGGGAGAGAAACAGTTTTCAGGTTTTGTTTTAGATGTGGGACAAGAGAAGCAGCATCAATTATGAAAGCAGAGGGCCACAAGAGCAGTTTTTGTCACACCCACACAAAATATGACAGCAAAATAGAATTTCACTATGTCAGGCTGTTCTCCAGATGTTGTTGGTGAGCTGTACCAAAAGCATTGAGGATGCCTATAGTAAACTGGCCTTGCAACAGAATCAAAACTGAGCAACAGCTTTGTTGGCATTCCCCAACAGACAGAGCTGGTTATTTTGGGGGGGAATAGAACTTGGTGTGGTTGTACTGCCTGTGGGGGTACATTCTGGACAGCACAGAGGTGGTGGCGCCATCTTAGAAATCTTCCCTTTTACTTGTGCTTTACCAGGTTATTTTCTGCAGAAGAAACTGGTGATGAAGTGAGAAACATCCTGGGTACAGACCAACTTATTAAGCTATTTATTTATGTATTTAGATGCAGAGAAAGCACAGGAAACTCATCTGCAGCAATGAAACAAGTTGGCAGCCAAAGACATTTCCAAGTCTCTCTTGCTTACTGACTTTGACAGAACTGCCTGCTCCTTCAGACATACTTTGTCAGGGCTCTCACAGCACTGATTCAATGACCAGAACTTTGATGTATTATTGCCTCTTTGTCTCTGGGTGGTTGTTATCATCAGGTGCCATTGTAACATGGGATTGATGGTCCCAGGTCCTTGTCCCACTATTGGCAGCACAAATCACCAGTCTGTATTCCTCATCCAGGGGACTTAGATACTGTACTTAATGCAAGTGCTCCTGATGTATTTGCCTGAATACTGTCATCATGGTCAGATGAAGGAGGGTCACTCAAGGGTGAGAAATGGAAAATTGGGATATGGACAACCAAAACAAGGTATTAAATGGTTGGTGATGTATTGTTGCTGCCTGACAGCGAATTAGGACTCTTTGACTCTAATATTAGAAGGTCTGATATGATTTATTAAAATGACTCTGTTGTTCAGAAGTATTTGGTTATATGTGTTCAGGTACAGAGCTTAGATGCTTTTTTCTTCATGTTCAGTACAAGAATGCCAGAATGCTTGGAGTTCAATTGTAACAATTGTCTACACCATTGGCTAAGAGAGAAGGATCCACATCCCCTAGGTGGGAGACAGAGCAGCCAAACACTACTCCTGTCTTTGAAACACACAGCTCAGAGATATATTTATCAAATTCTGTGCTGAAAAGTGAGCTTTCCCATGGGAAGAAAAAATTCAGCAAGTTTGCACTCAAGAAACTCATAAAATATCAAAACTACAGTGATGGAAATCCATAACAATAGAGAAGTGGTGGACATGAGTTTCTTTACATGGGTCCATAGAAAAGTTAAGTGACTTCTGTAGTTTATCCAGAGGAAGACTGGCTCTTTCACCCTGAACTTCAGCAAACCTAAGAAATAATGATATCAGTGATATAAGATATCAGTGGCACAAAGTGAGGGGCTTTCATGAAAGTATATTCTACCTCACCCTTTCTGGCTATTGTAGCTCTTCACACTGCTGCACATGACAGGTTCTGAGCACAGCAGAGTCTGCAGGGTGTTACAGCAGGTCAGGCTCTCATTCTCCCTTGTCAATACACATCTCCACTCCTCTTGCACTGGTCCTTTCCAATCTAAATGATTCTAGGGTTTTATGAGCATTGCCCATCTATGCTGACCATCCCAATGCTGAGCTGTCTATTACTGTGTGACCTGTCGAGATTAAGGCTGATGTTAGGAGCAGCTGGATTTCAAAAGCAGTTAAAAAGTTATTGTTGATGGGCTTGTCAGTGTGCACAAGGCAGTGGCTGAACTTTAATGTTTCACTGGGACCTGTGCTCTCGCACAACGTGTGAAGCAAAGGCAGTAAACACAGTGTGTTAACAGTCTGTACTGGTTAGGGATGGGTGGCTCTTGCTACTAGAAATTTCCTTTTGAGGAAGAGTTTCTCTGGACAGATGCATGTTTAAGTCAGTGGTTGCTCCTGTAATTTCATTACCTCTTAGTAAGCGAAGAAAAAGTGGATCTGACTGAAACTGAATATTATTGAATTCTTCTTTAATTAAAGCTCTTACTGCCTTCATGCTGTTCTGGTGGCATGGCGTAGTTTAGATTTTTACAGTGAATGACAGGAGAAGGGAGAAGAAAGAGGAAATGTTTATTTAATTCCTGCTATAGAGTGTAATGACTAGAGATTGTTTCCATACGTACTGTTTTTGTTGACCTTTTAACATTTGGAAATGTCAGGAAATACCATTACCGTAGGTCTATCCAGCCTTAATGCTACAATAACTTTATAGCTATTCACAAAAGAAATTATTATACATTGCCTGAAACAGTGAAGGTGTATGCAAGTATGCATACAGATCTCTCTCTCACCCTTCCTGCCAAGTAGATCTCTGTGGTTGCATGCAGTCTCTGTTAAAAATGCAACTTTTGTGTCCTTGCAATTTTGACTTTACCAGACTTACTGAGACACCAAATAGGCATGTTTCTGGGAAGTTTCAGGAAGCGTAAAATAATGTATGATGCATTTTGAATTACTGTGATTAGATGTTTGCCAAAATTTCACGGGATCTTTAAGCACAGATATTAACCTTTGCGGGCCTGTTGAAATTCAGAGAAATTGAAAAGCTGGTACTTGGATCTGTGCATGTTGCCTTGCCTTTGGAACTGAGGAAGAGGTTCCAGTCGTGACTTTGATCCTCAGTTCCCAAGAGCATGGAAGCAGTGCTGCTGAAGCAATGCTCTCCCTGGTTGTGTTGAGTTGTGTGTCATGGAACAGCCCCGGGGGACAAGGCCAAGCCAAGCAGGACATGGCAGGACAACGTTACCTTGGACAGCAGCAGGCGAGGAACTGACTTGTGACTGATTTGTGATGGGCCCCTTGACCCACAGAAACATCAACAGAGAGACCCAAGAGAAAGGGATTAACATCAAACACGTTGCTTGTCAGACTCAGGCCTAAAACCTGAACCTTCAGTGGTTTGAGAGGGATGGGGATTTTGTCCTTGGGTTAAAAAAAAAAAAGAACACAGTAGCTGATGGGAATTGACTCTTTCCCCTCAAAATCTCAGCTGAGGGCTTCAAGTACGAAATGAGAGAAACTGAAACCAACAAACAGAAATATATGTATTTGGAAATACTCTAAAGTGTAAAAAGTAATACTGAGAATGGGCATAATAATTGCATGTTTTATAGAGCCAAGCCAATAAAATGTTAGGGAATTACATCTAAGTTTATAATTAACTTTACACTGTCTGCTCAGAAATACCCTGAGCCTTCCACTGTCTGGGGGAGGAAGCTCTTCTGTCTCCAACAGAACCACAGTCAGTTGTGAATATGGTTGATTTTACTTATCACATGTACAATTAAATAACAGTGATAACTCAAAAAACTCAAATAGAAATGCTCTACAAAAAAATGTGATTTTAACTAATGAGAAAGTATAGTTGCTGCCATTCCACAAGCTTAATTTGATTTCTGAACGCAGCAATTTTGAAATACAGTAAATGAGTAGTAATTGTCAGGTGTGATTTATTACTTTGCAGAAGTTTGGAAATGGGAACTGTTAAAAATGTCTACTTGAGGGTACCAACAAATCTCTTCCACTGGCTAAGGTCAAGATCACAGCTGAAGTTTGTATGTATTGTTCCAAAGAATTAATTTTAAAATATTTAGATTTTGACAGAATTTGTTGATATTTATTTGTACATAGTATTTATATATATATATATATATATATATATATATATGCATTTTCATAAATATAATGTCATTCACACAGAGCAATCTGACTCCACTGTCTTCCTTTGCAACTCATTTGCATGATATCAGTGTAAATAAAAGTTATCTTCCAGATATACTGGCCAATAGGCTGAATTTAAATGTATCATTCAAACTTT
Source organism: Dicaeum eximium (assembly GCA_013396995.1). Lineage (NCBI taxonomy): Eukaryota > Metazoa > Chordata > Aves > Passeriformes > Dicaeidae > Dicaeum > Dicaeum eximium. The sequence goes on from VWZP01005528.1 coordinate 627,998, forward strand.
GCTATGTCTCTTAAAACTATGGATATTATTAAAAACTTTGCATGGTAGTGAATTAACATCATAATGATTTAAATTGCTTTGTTTGGTATTCATTACATCTGTCAGAGAAAAATCTAAATAAGCTTTAGAAATGGTCAAAATAAAAAAATATCTTTGGTGGTCTTAGGATTTGTGCATATATACCAATAGTGTGGACACTCACAAAAATACACATATGGGATTCAGCTCTGTGCTTGATCTCAGCCAGTAGAAGAAATTTCTGCTACATGTGGATAGCCAGTTTTCACAGTTGTTGTTTCCAAAATTTTGTGAAGTTGTAAACTATACCTGACAGTTTGGACTGATGTAGTCATGCTGTCTCTATGTTAGTAGCTTGCATGTGCTTTATTACTTTGGCTGCATTATTATTTATGGTCTTTAAACATAAACTCAGACACTGTGATGTGTGTGAACACTAACAGACATGCTTCATTTAGAGGTGTAATGTGCTTCCAAATTATTACATGTGATTGCTGGCAGTATCTGTTGTCTTTCTGACACCTTTCTCATCTACATACTGAAAAAGAATTTTCCATTATTTCCTAATCTGGTAGATTTCTGATGAGTACAATTAAGCACAAAAATAGACTTTAGTACACCTGATAATCTAGTGGTGACTTGCTTTGAAATAAGATTTTGTACAGATTTTTCTGGCTGATTTTTCATTTGTGAAGGATAGAAGATTTATTGGCCCAGGTTGCTGCTGCTAGTGCTTAAAGTAGAAACAGCCCTTCAGTGTGTTGGCCTGTTGAGAGTCCCCATGTGCTAGGACTGGAGTGATTCCCAGGGTGGGCCTCCTGCTGCAAGATGACCTAAAGGGAAACTATATAAAATAATTGCTTGGTGTAGATGTCTGGTATTCCTTGTGAAAGATGCTAAAAGTTGGGGTAAGTCTCTGGAGCCCTCCAAATCAGACAGGCGAGATTTGAAGTTGGGTCATTTATAGCCTAAGCCAGCTGAGATAGCTGCTGGGATACAGACAGGGGAGAGATGGAAAGAGGACAAACCCACCTTCTCCTCCCCTCTGAGAGGCAGCTGATGAACCTTTGCTTCCATATGTGCCTATGCTACTGTGCAAATTTGCAGGAGCTGCAGTAGATGTCTAATCACAAATTTTGTTTTGCCTGCTTGAAATCAAGGGGCCATTTTTTCCTTTGCAATCTGCTGAACTGAGCACTTGCTTAGCCATTTGTACAGCCTTGCTAATGGTTTTTGTAAAACTGTGCCCAGTTTAGGTGAGGTAACTGCAAAGCCCCAAATTGCATAGAACGAGTACCTATCAAGCAGCAGATATATGGGTGAAGTTATCTAAATAGCAGTAGCCTTTAAAGGGTCACAAAAGCTAACATATTTGAGGTACTGAGGCCTTGGTTTTGCAAAAGTGTCAACAAAGTCTGCAGCTGGCTGTGGTGGCAGGGACTGCAAGTCAGTAATCCACAGTGTGGTATTGGTCATTAAACGTGAGGCTTACTCCCTCCTCGCCTGCACTCTCGTGGAAAAAGTGGAAAAAAATAATCCTGCCTCTGTGGCAGAAGCTTTGGTCAAGACCTGAATGGTCCTCAGGCACAAGTGGTAGGTGCTAAAAGAGAAAAATGTGCATCATTTGGTGCATACAGATTAGCAGTGAGTGCAGTGTTGAAAATTCCTGGCTGTGGGTCAGTTTAGCAAAACATTTGGACAGCATTTCCCTGAACTGATGTTTCTTAGTCTGGAAATCCAAACTGGTGATAACAATTAGTTGTTCCCTTTGCTTCTGTCCTTAATTAGAAATCAGGCATGGGGAGGGTGGGGTTGGGTGCAGAGGAACAAATGAAAAACAATCAATCATATTCAAACCTGTCAGAAGGTGAAGGTCAACCTAAATTTAAGCCATGGCTTATGGTTGATTTGTATTTGCTCTGAACCACCACACATCCCTCAGACTCTAATACACCCTGGCAATCCGACGTTCCAGGGCTGCGTTTTTCCCATTATTTGCCAGACAGCGGCAGGGTGGCTCCTTGCAGAAAGCCTTAAGGAACAGAGAAAGACAAGAGGTCATCAGTGACCACTAAAGGATCAAAGACAGGGAAGCTGGGTGGTTTCATACAGCCAGGCTCCTATGGAAAATGATTTTATATTGCTCAAGATCCAAGTCTGGTGCAGTCCATTGTTACAGCTTTTCTAAATATCCTGACTTGTTCAGAAATGCAGTAAAAGGCTTTCATCCCAGCCCATTCAACTTAAAAAATGGAAAACAAAATCCTCTTAATCCCTCCTTGGATCAGCCTGCACAATGAAGTAGCCAAACTGGTAGTCACAGTATTGCTATGGTGCTCAGCCTGCTGCGATTCCTCCACTGTGTCCTTCTCAGATCACCAGTAGGATCAGTCATTCTCTATTAGGCTGGAAAAGCTCAGAAAATAAGAACAAGAAAAATGCTAAACGTGCTGTGGAATTTCATTCCACTTCTATAATGAGCTTAGCAAACCCTCAAGCAGAGAATACATAATTTTAAACAGATTTTTAAGTAGCTTTTTTGTCAAGTTTCTAAGAAGAGAAGCAGAGCCAGATGATAATGCCTTTTTAGGAGCAGAAGTAGGGGCTTTCTGGGCTTGGTTCCCATGGTTCTGACTGGCCTTGGCTTCTCCTGCCATGGGCTAAGCTGCACCTTGTGGGGTTGGTAAGAGAGCTTTGGGGTGCTCCTGCTCCCACCTGTAGTGCAGTGGTGGGACACAAGAACTCCTGGTATTTGGGCATGGAGACAGCCAGCTGGGCCTTGCAAAGGGACCTGGCTCCTTTTCACGGGAGAATGACATTGCACAGCAGTAATTGTAGTTTCAATAATTCCTCCACCATCTTCAGCTTCATTTAATTCCCCTCTTAACAAGTTTTGAAGGAAAATATACAAAAAGAGCTTTTCTGTTATGGGATTTCTTTTGGACACCTTAAACAATGGCTATAAAGTAGGGAGGAGGATTGCAACCCAAGACCATCACATCTTCTCTTTGTTCTTAATCTCGTTTGACTGGTAACTGCTCAACAGAGCAATAAGAAAAGCATTTGAAGAATCCCATCAATCCAGCACAGATTTTTAACACAGGCCAGTCCAATTAGACTATTATGGGTGGCCAAAATAAGATCCCCATGTTCTTGATAAGTCACATGAGTAAAGTACTGGATGATCGTGCTGTGCTGAGCAATTTGAAGCCAAAAGCAAGAACATTTCTAGTCTCAGTTTCTGTCTAGAGAAGCAGACAACATGGAAAGGAACTGCTGCTCTTGATTAAAAAAAATAGAGCTGGAAATGAAACAGATGAAACCATTAGTTTTAATTCACTTGAAAGCTTCTGCTTCGAGGAGAGCTATGCCATATTGTTCTGTACAAGGACACCAGATTAATCGCCTTTTCTCTCCTTCACCTTTTATAGTGATGCTGCACAAATGGTATCAAGCTGACAGAGGAAATTATAAATATACTGTGGCTGCAATTTAGCAGCATTAATCACACAAATTTAGTAGTTTTAGATGGTAGTAGGTCATCCATTAGCTGAAAAATTGACAGTAGTAGCATAGAAGCCCAAGTTCAGGCCTCATCTTCCCCTTTCAGGCAATCTATTTCTTTCTCAGCAAAAACATCTGGTCATTTAAAAACTGTAATTTTCATACATTTTAGCTAACAGTGGAATGTTGAAAAGCTGTTCTGAAAAACATAGCTCTTTCCTGTGCCAAACCAGTTGGCCTAGAGTTAGCAAATGTTGTTATAAATCTTCCCTTTGCTTTTTCAACAGTTCTAAAACTACAGAATTAAATGCTTCATAAAGACTGGCCAGTGGATGCAAGTTAGTATGCTGAAGAAGTTGAGCATGCAAAGCCCACAAGACCTTTTGAATGCTGCCCCAGTCACCCCACAGAAAACCCAAGCTGCCTCCCCATCCCAAGGAGATGGAGGATCCTTTGGTTTTGTTTCCCTCTCCTTAAGTATGGCTTAATAAAGGCCTCTGAAGTATAGCTGCACTGAGAAGGCTCAGAAAGAAAATAACAATACAGAAAACCTGCCTTCTGTCACATGTATCCATTCTTCCATTAATGTGTTTCACTGGAAATGGTCTTTCTCATTGCTTGTCCTCCAAATTTTACCCCAGCCTTGTGCATAGAGTCATAAGAGTAGGCTGAGGGAATTCCCACTCCACATCTCATTTCTTTGCCCAAAAGGAGAAAAAATCCAGAGAGAAATAGCAGCACAGCAATTTTTGTCAACCCAGAAGAATTAGCAATATGAAGTGGTAAGATAATTTTTTAACCTTTCCAGGGTAAATTTCATGCAGAAGGAACTGAGAACATCAGAGGTGTGTCAGCTGCTGTGCTGCTTTGTCCCACCAAACAACAACTGAAGAGTGTGGGAATAACAAAGCCAACTTCTTCCTCCTCCAACAGATAAGTAATGACACATGTCAAATACAAGGAGAGGGGATTCTGGAAGAGCTCTACCCCCATGGATCCTGTGGCACATGGCTAGGGTGTGCTGCAAACAGACCTGCTTTGGTTGGAAACCTTGTTCTGCCTTAGGCACAGTGATGTAAAACCCCAGCTCCCCTCCCCACACAAACCTCCTGGCTTCAGCTCTGGGGGCTGGTGCAGGGGAGATGCCACCCCACATGCTGTGAAGAGTGCATGGACCTGTATTGCTGTTGCTATTGCTATGGCTCAATGGTGCTATTTTAAAAAACACACAGGGAAACAAGGTGACACATTCAATTAGTGCAGAATTCTTGTTTGCTGAAAATTCAAGAATTATTGAAACTCCAGGTCTAAGCCAAAGCAATTTTTTAAAATTAACATTCCGGTTTTGTGGTCCTGATGAGGACAGCAGGAATGGAATATTCTCCACTACTGAGTCCTGACATGGTAACAGTGCTCACCCAGAGCAGCAGCCCTGGGACAAAGCAAGAGGAAAATACTGACTGCATGGGGTATCTTCTCAGAGCCACGACAGAATTTCTGGTCAGAGGCAGGCAGCTGTATTTCAGAAAAGCCCAGCAGACCATAATAGTTGTTAAACATATGGAGGAGGAAAATTCGAATTGCTCATCTGTGTGGCAAATCCCAAACAAGTACTTGGCTGCCAGAAATTCTGGGGTTCGCTCTCTCTCTCATGCTCATCTTCTGCAATTAAAGCTGTTCTGCTCTGTGTAAGGATTAGCCAGAGTAAAGATTAAAACTGAACTGCTAAGCTACAAGCTGAGTGTCTGTCTGTGGAGCTGTTCACAAGAGGCACCAGCCAGCAAACAACTATTCTCTTGCTCAGTAGAAGGAGGCAAAGACTTCAAAAACCTTCATTTGACAAAAACCAGGGATTTCAATATGTGTCTTCCTCAAAGTAGGAAAACAGCCTCAAAACTGGTGTTCTGCATGAGAGATCTTGCAGGCTCATTTTTACTTTTTCTGTATAAAATGTGAAATAACCATCTTTTCCTCCAAAGAAAGACATTTTTAGATCTCCCTAAAGTAACAGATGCTGGGAACCTGAGCAGGACTTTTTGTGGTCACAGAAGACCTGAACCAGTCACACATTATGTAAAGAAGAGTCATGCAGAAAAGTTGGTTTTGGTTCCTTCTGCCACTCCTTAATGTGATGTCTAGCAGCCCAGTACCTGAGCCACTGGCCTGGGATGCTCAGCACACAACAGTGAGATGCCTCTTGCAGAAAACAGCACCAGCAACAAAAGTTGCCTGTTTCTTAACCCTGATATTATTACTTGCTTTCAGACAGATTCCCTCAGCTCATCCAAGGCCTTCTCCAGTCTTAAACCTCTCAAACAGACAGATAATACCCACCCTTGGCAGGACCAAGAAAGAAAGGTGTGAGTCCCAGCTGTTGGCTGGACAAGCTTTCAGGCTCACGTTTCAATAGTGTCCATGCGGAAAAACACTTCTTATTTCCAAGTCCTTCAGCCAGTCATGGTTAAATTGCAAAATAGCTCCTTATGAGCCAATACCTCCTGTCATGTGCTGTCCAGGAATGTGGAAGCCCATTCAATTTCTAATGGAAATGAATTGAGCAATGCTGTTTGCCTTCCTCCAGTCCAGAACTCTCAATGCACAGAGAATAATATGGGAGAAGGGCTTCTCACCCTTCATTCCTTCTCAGACTAAGTCTATGAAGCCTTTATGCCTGTACAAATCAGTATAAAATATTATTTTTCTGTCATGGTATCAAAACTACACAGATATATGGTGATTTTGCAAGCTGTAAGTTATATGGGAACCAGAGTTTTGGTTACCGAAACAACACTTCCAAATCCTAGGAACAGACTGCCACTTTGCAGACCTGACCATGCAGGAGAGGGACAGGTACCTGTAAGGCATCCAGTCTCCCCCACATCACACTCCAACCCCTCCACTCTGAAGGGTGGTATTCAAGGCAGAAGCAAAGTTATTTCAATACCACAAACAGATCTGGCTTTGGTTTTAGCTTGCTACAAATTTAATTCCCATCTATCTGGACTAGTTACCCTGTTCTTTTGCACAGATGGACTTGCATGTTTACCTAAAGTGTGATGACATTGAGGCTGATAGTTATTTTGCAAAAAAAAGTGTTTTTCTGCTCGTCCATCTCACCTTTGCCTTTGCCAGCAGTAGCCACCAACACTTCCTTTTCCACACACTGCTCTTCTCTCAGAAGTAAGGTCTCTGCATGCTGTATAACCAGAGGACCTGTATGAATTTTAGGAGCTGTATTTGGGAAGTGTGGATTTTCTCCCCAGCCCAGTGGCTGTAAGCAGCAGCCCATTTCCAGCCGTGTCTGCGCTGTGCGAGCCGCGCTGCGTTCGCCCCTCCTGGGCTGGGACCGGCGTTTCCTGGCCGGCGCTCAGGGCTGGCAACCACACAGGCTGCAACTACCAGAGCCAAGGAGCAAAAATTTAGAAAGCTACTTAACAAAGAGATCGCATATGTGCGGCTCAACCTGAGGAATGAACAATTACTTTCCCGACTGCTCTGAAAGGGGACTGCTTTATTTCAGTATCAGAAAAGATTCTGGCTTTCTCCCTGAATACGGGCAGAGCAATCCTTCACCAGTGGATTGCTGTGTGGAGACTTGAATCAGCCTCGGAGCAAACTCAGCTCCTTCAGCTTCTTGAGCATGTCTCTGATCAGTGCAGTTTTCTCTTAATGCTCTCCATGAGCATGTAATGGCTCTCACTGTGGGTGAGACAGGAAGAGGAGAACCCTTGCTCACATCCCAGCACTGGCAGCCAAGATGATCCAGGGAAGGTGGTCTCACGTGTTGCAAGGAAGGTGCTGTCACTCCTATCTCCCACTTTTTCAGCCATGGCTCCTCAGTTTGGCTCTCCGTAAAGTGCAAACCAGAAAACTTCCCCTACCTACATGAGCAGAGGGCACGAAACAAAATCTATCAGACTCAAGGGAAGGAAGTGAAATTCCATTTTTTCATTACCTCTTACTTTAAGACGAGCTGCTGCTTCTCCCCCCCCTCCCCCCAGCTTTCTTGGCTGCTCCTCAGGGCAGCTTCTAACCTAGAGCAGGACATGCAGGTGAAAGTGGCCTCAAATCCCAGGAATGAGCTACAGGTCCCCTTTTGTACATCCCTTGTGTACATCCTCCACCTCTGAACCCCTCGCTGCAGAGAGCATCTGTTATATGGCTAATCCCTGGGATGGGATCCTGTTTATGGCCAAAGCTCCAAGAGATACTCACTGTACTGTCAGTAAGAAGGGGCCTGTGGTGGCTGCCAAAAACTTTGTAAGGATATTCTCTCTGCAAGAGGTATTAGAAGGGGTGGAAGCAGTAGAGAAAGGACTGGAGGGTGAAGGGGAAGAGACAGATGAAGTTGTGCATTCAGAAAGTGCCGGAGCCCCTGCAATGAGCTCAGATTGCTTACAAGGCATTCTCTGCAAACTGTTTACAAAGGCCCAAAGTTTAAATTATGGTGATGTCAGCAACCATTAAAGTTTGCTGCACTGGAAGTATTTTATGCCTGTCAGAATTTACCTTCTGCTCTAATACACTTGAAAGACTTATAGAAATAAAAATAAAAGTAATATTATTTTATTATTTTCATTACTCTACTCCCCACGACCACCAAAAAAAAAAAAAAAAAAAAAAAAGAGAAAAAAGCATCAAAGAGGTCCTGCACAGAAGCTGGTCTCATAATTATGCTTTCACTGATGAATCTACTTTTCCTGTAGTAATTAGGCCTGGCTGTGCCATTCAAAGACTTACCTCCATGCTTTCTATGGCAATCTGACCTTTTTTCCTTACAATGACTTCTAAGCATTCCCTAAACGCTGTCAGACACTGCAGAGAGTGTCTGCATAGAAAAAACCCCAAACCAAAGAACTAGGTAACTCTCTCAGCAGTTGTCCCATAGCCCACACAGTTTTATGCAAAAAGAAATCTGAGTAAACAAGCAGTATTTGCACAGTAACAAAAATCATACATAATGCTCTCCCAACCCACTTCAAGCATGAAGAAATTGTTAATTATCTATGTTGAATGGAATTAAGTAAAAACTATAATTTGGATGTTGTTTTCATCAGGCAGGATCACCCACCAGAGGATTTAATTGATATTTGAGCCTTACTGGTGAGAGGCTGAAGGGCTCACCCTGCAGCACAGTGTTTTTATTAGACCAACATAGTGGTGTCACTGTTGTTCAAGGCTTAATTTTATTCCACTCAAAATGGCTTAGGGCAGGAAACTTCAGGTCTGGTCTCACTGCACTTTGCAAAAGGCAGAACTCAATTTGCCATCTGGGGTCACTCCCAAGCTGCACAGCAGCAGAGTTTGACTTGGAACCCCTTCGTGTGGGAAACACAGAGATGATTTTCAATACTGGTTTTCAGGTGCCTGCCCTCTCCTGCCTGACAAAAACAGTATTTTACTTCTGCTGACTTGTTGTCCCTTTGTAGAGCTCAAAAATAAACCTTCAGTGTAACTGGGTCTTCCCCAGGTAGCAAACAAGCCTCTCAGAAAATAAACATTTGTAATTATCCTTGGCTGCCACTGGATGTCAGTGATTACTGGACTTTTTCTCAGACTGCATTGCTGCCTTTGCACCCACACATGCTTGTAGGCACTCATTTGTAATTAAGAGAGATAAGAGCCTGGTGAAAAAGTGCTGCTCTTCAAGCTGATAGACACATTAGAGTTCAATGGTCTCCATTTGTTCTGTTCAGTTTCAGGCTCATGGAAGCTTTTCAGAAATTGTAATCTCAAAACGTGGCATTGGCAGATGGAAAAAAGGAACCCACCAAGAAAAGGAAGTCCATTAGTTCATGCTGAGAGAGTCTCCAGAGCGGAGCAAAGGGAGACAGGAGGCATGAGAGAGCAGTACCAAGTCTGAGACAGACACCCCTGGACTTTTGCAGGCGTAGGCAGCAGAGGTGTGGGTCACTTGTGTGTGCTGGGTGCAGTCAGTGTTGATGATTTCAGACAAGTAGATCTGTTCCTACACACAAGCTGGTCAAAGAAGAAACACTCTCCACGTGCTTTGTGGGCATGCTGGATGCTTCCCCTATAGATTGCTGAGTGTGTAACTGGGGAAAAAGGAGATGTAAATGGGAACACCTCAAGACCAATCTGTTAACACGCTATAAAAGCCCTCAGGAGTGGGGAGAAAACCTGTAGATGCAAACTGGATGACAGGTTGGAGGGAAGAAAGGTTGACATGCTCAATTTGTTCTGCTTCCATAGTTAGAACATGAGGAATGTACACAAGGCATGAATGATAAAGTGAATAACTGCATAAGGCAGCTGCAGTAAGCAGCTTCCCATTGGTGTGGGGAGCTCTGAAGAGGCTGTCAGACACTCCTGGCATGAGAAACTCCATGGAGCTCTGCATCTGGCACATAGTCTTTGGGGCATTTGTTGTCCCACAGGGAAGGTGCAGGCTGCCAACACTGGTTGGGACACTTTGCTGGGAGAAGGGCTTCCCTTACAAGGAGCTTCCAGGGACAGGACCTGATCCTTCTTGTCCCAGAGCTGCTCAGTGTCTTGTGCTCTTCTGCATCTCTCCTTCACAGACCCCCTGTGTACCTTGCTCTCACAAGAAATGCTCCATTTCAGCAGAAGAACAGAGTGACCCTCCCAGCAGGGTGACCACACAGCGCTCTTGGTGGTCCTGCATGCTCACAGGAGGGAATGCACCAGCACTGAAACCTGCTCCTCCAGTTCCCAGCAAAATGCTCCAACCACCGGACTAGGTGGAAGTATTGGGGTCATATTGCTGGATATGTTTTAAGGAAAGATCTTCCCGTGATTTTGTGCTGAGGCATTATCTGGTATACATATAGGAGAGCAATTAGAATCCTCTGGGGACTTAGAAAAAGAAGAAAGTCAAGCCCAGAGTCCCAAATGGTTTTAGGTGTAAGTTAGGACTGACCTAAGTTGTTTCCTTGGGCTATCAAAAAAACAAATGGGGGCTGAAGAGGAGACATAGGCACTATGAGAGTCTCTTTAATAAGGGACCATTTTCAAGATAATCACTTTTAGACTTAGCTATTTAAATCTTCCTAGGCTTTAGATTTTAAAATTATGAAGTCATAAAGAATCCACCACAGCTTTAGATAAGATTTGGTGAAAAAATTGCCCAAACACTTAAAAAGGAAGTATATTTTAGTACATCAAATGCACCTTCAGCAAGCATCAGCAGATTTCATGGTGACTAGGTAGAAGAAGAAAATGGTTTCATAGCAGCAGCATAGAATATACCACTGATACCAGGCTGCTGTCAGCCTGCCTTTATAATTTAGGGCATTTGCATAGACCTAGGAGATAAATTGATAAGTCTGATAAGGATGTAGTCACAGCATTCCCTGTCCTTCACAGAGGCTGAAGACTGTGCACACCAAGGGCCATGACTAGGAGGGCACTGCAGTAGGTACCAGATGCCAGCTGTCACTGAGAGGGTCGTGGAGGGATCCTATGACAGGTGCCAAGTATGGTGAAGTAGCCCACATTCCCTCTCAGCTGCCTCCAGGGATTTCAACAGAGCCAGGTACAGAAATTTCACAGCTGTTCCCATCCTGTGAAGAACCACATGCTTGAGTGCGCTGCATCTGGGACTGCAGGTGGAGAAGATGAAGGAGAGGGCTGGAGGAACTTCAGGCCCTTGCAGCTCCCCTGTGAGCAGCTGCTTTACCCTTGAGTGGTGGCCTTGCACTGTACCAGTGTCCAGCCACAGTGGAAGTGCCAAGAGAAGCTGAGCCTGCTCCTGTGTGTGCTCCCACCGCTGCAGCTCACGTGGGTGAAGTGCTGTGTGGGAATGCTGCTGGCAGGCTCCAGGAGCCCAGCACCAGGGCAGCATGTGGGATCTTGGATCTGGATCTTGGCTCCATGTGCTGCCCCACTGGAAACCAGCTCAGGCAGCACTGCCTGGCACTGCTGTCACTTGGAGGGAGGAGGTCCCACAAGAGCCCTTAAGCTCCTGCTCTACCTAAAGACAACATTTTCTTTCTGTTAATTGTAGCTCATGCTGAAAAGACCCCTAAAAGCCCATTACACAAAAAGCCACTGGGGGTACCTGATTTGGGGTAAATAAATATTTCCTAACTTATTAGGAAAACAGGAATAGAAGGTGAAAGTCCTTTGCTCAATCCTGTTCCTGGAAATAAAGGCTTCTTTCACTCTATTGTTAATGTAAGTATTGAGACAGTTGTCTCTTTCTAGAGTCTGGTTTTCTCAGCCCATAGGGGCTTGCAATGGGTTAGTACCCTCCTTTCACCCACCCTCCCTTGCCACCACAGCTTTGATGCTGTCTTTGGTAAGTACTTTCATGAAATAAGGAAATGTTTGGATTATTTGCCGCAATCATGTGCTCAAAATTGCTTGTTTTAAAACTAAAAATGATCCCTTGTCCTAGCTGTCATCATCTTGCTTGTGAATCATTTGGCCTGATTGTCGTGGGATGTGAATGAATGTTGGGCTTGACTTCAGTGCAGGCTCTGCAGGACTCTGTAGACATGAGGAAACACTCCTGCACTGATGGCCAGCCCCCTCTCACACCAGGTACTGAAAACACAGCAAAATCAGTGGGGACACGTAGATTTCCAGCCCGTCACACACAGGGTGTGACTGCTTTGCCTTGAAAAGATAGCTGTAACAAATGAATTCGTTTTCCTTCACAAGTGTATGCTTTCTGCTTTATTTTTTTTGGTAAGCAGTATTTTATATTTTCACATATATCCAGAGGCACATTTTAAAAGTCCCTTGGAAAAATGACACACATACTTTATTTCACATTCAGTAATTTTTATGTCACGCTACACAGAAACTTTAGTACTTTATAGCAACTGTATTTCTCTGGATGCATTTACCATCACTATTAGTAGGCTAGGGAAAGAAGAGTGAAGAAAGCTGGCAGGTGTAAGGCTAAGAGGAACACATTTCAGAAGGCCTTTTTTCAGACTACCAGGCAAAATTGTTATATAAATCCCTAATCTTCTAGCTAAAAAAGCCAGCATGAAAAAAATTTCTCTCCAACATCCCCCAAATAGCCCATTGTGGTAATTATTGCCTTTATCCTTATGGTCAGGGAGCTCTGACAAAGGGCAGCAGATTAATTTTAGATCTGTCTACTCTGTCCTACCCAACAGCTCATAAAAAGTAAAGTTTTGTTTGCATGCCCTTGCCCTCCTTAGCTCTTGGGCAGCTTTAGGAGGCAGTATAACAAAAAGGGTTAGGAGCACCTGTACTATTTCAGCAGTGCTCAAGCTAGGTTTTTGGATAAGCTGTTTAACTCACAACAAGAAACATGCCCTAAACCAAGCCAAAGCCTCTAGGCTTAGCTTGATTCTCCCTGTAAACTGATCTCACAAGCACACATCTTCCAGCCCTGGTGGCAGCACAGGTTTCCTGCTGCAGCTGGAGCCCAAGAGCAGTGCCAGAGGGAGCTGGAGCAGCAGCCCTCTTGCATTCACACAGCAGCTGATTTATTATCTGCTGGGCACACACGGATGAATTCCACTGCAAATAATAGACACTGCTGGCACAATGAGGGGAAATAGACTCCCAAAACTGCTGCTGACATTTGCTTGCCTACTGATCTCTGTATCCCATGTGCCTCTGTTGGTCTCCATCATACCCTGCTTAAGCACTTTGCAGTCATTATGAGCTTGATTCTGCACTGCCTCTCACTTTGTGCAGCCATTTTCACCTGTGTAAAGTGAGTGCAAAGTGAGTTTACATCTACTTTGCACGGGTGTAAATGATTACACATCCCTGGAAGCTACAATTCTGTATTGAAGCTGCTCTGGCCAGAAGTAGCATCTCTGTTAACCATAAAGAATCTGTAGGGGGCAGGTGATACACTTATTCAGCAGGGGGGGAATAATGGATATGCCATGGAGAGAGTGTCCTTTTGTTTTAGCATGAGCTTGCCACATCTTATAGCACACAACCATCGTTCTCAGAGGCACAAAGGTAACATGGGAGTTTGATTTTTTTAAAGCCACTCTGACACTCGGTGTTTTGTTACAGGGGAAGGGAGGTGAAGCTGGAAATAAGGAGCTTATTGAAAGAATTTCAGCAGCTTGAAAGAGTTTGTAGACAGCACAGTTACTGTTAGCACACAGATGCACATCACCTCATTTTGGGAAAGGACAGGTTCCTGCCTTGCTGTGGTTAGTCCCACAGAAAACGGCTTGACTGTTCTTTTTGATGGGAAAAAAAAGTGAGTGGAAGTTTTATCAGCAACCAGTTAATTTTGTAACAGAGATTGATTGGTTTGAGGGAATTTGAGTTACATAGCTGAAGAAGTTATAAATAAGTGTTCTGAATACTTGCATGCAAACTTCATATATGAACTTTAATGACACTAAAAATGTTTAAGAAAAAAATAGGATTATTGCCTTTTGACCTGAGTGGTTGCAACTTACAGCCATGCAGGTGGGATCTGTTAGGAAGAGACATTGCTCACTAATATGGGGGTTTTGCTAGCCTCTTCATTCATAGTGATCACTCAAAGTTTTTTCTCCTCAACAGAGGAGGAATTAAACAGAAAGTGGTCAGCATTCTGCTCATAGTTCCTTTCCCCTTTGCAGGACACTTGGACAAAGAATCTCTTTTTTTGATATTTTCACCTAGTTTCTTGGGTCAAGATATTTCTTTTCTTGTTCTTCTGCTACATGCTGTCCCAGTTAACACACAAGTTTCACAAAACAGGACCAACAGAGTCTTTCCATAGATGCCTGTGTAGCATTATCCATGGTTTATATGGAGTCTGTTGAGGCTGAATTCCAAAAAAAACCTGTTGAAAGAGAATAGCTACATTTAATCCATTAAAAGCACCTTTGAATCACTCTCACCAGTGTCATGAGTCTATAATGGTGGTACTCTAAAGAGTATGTTATAGACAAACAGAAATATGGCATCTATCAGAATCATATTTAAAGCAGTTATAGTTAAATAACAAATTATTACATAACTGTGCAATGCCTTCTTGTCAGAGTATTTTCATTGTTATTCAATAGTTATTTTATTCCCATCCAATCAGTCTTGAAAATATACAAATAAGACTTTTAAGCCAAGGTGCTCTTCAGTAATATAATAAATTGACTCAGAGGCCTGAAACTTTTGCTGCAACCAGAACACTTTCAAAGCCTTTATGTTGCTGTAGCAATACTGCCTCTAAACCAGAAGTTCAGTATCTCTTAACATCTGTTTCCTATGTGAAAGGCATTTTAAAATCAACAAAACTAAGTGTGAATGGTCACAAGAGCCTCAGTAACTCCACAAATACTAAATTATGTTCTGGTGACCATTGCAATTATTTTCTGCCACAAGCTCACACAAACTAGCTGATGTTGTGCAATATCTGCAAGATTAGAAGCAAACTTCTTGTTAGGAACAAGATTCCTCCCTGATCCTGCACATCCAGGAGGAGTGGCTGTTTCAGGACCTCTCTGCTGTCATTCTGTCAGCAGAAACTCCTCCTTCACCCCTCATCTGCCCAAAGCAAACTGCTCTTTCATAGGAAATACTTCCTTTCTTTGGAGTTTTATTGCAGCCTGATAGACTTAAGCTTGTCTCAGACATCTGTACACTCCCCAGTAGAGACCACAGGTTTTGATGTGAGCAGCAGAACCTCCCTGCTGAGGAGCCAGGGGAGGCAGCTCCCTCAGGGCACCTCACCACCAGATGGATGTGCCAGTGCCATGTGAAGGTACTTAAAAGGAGTTTGATTGTGTTTCTGCAGGGTTGTACTCAAGGTATAACCCCTTACCCTACAGCAGTGGGGAAGAAGCCACATTCAGTGGCCACTGAGAGGGTCATTCTGCCACTGTGTAACAGATTTTTCTGCTGAGGTCTGCAGCAGTTTGTGAGATCCAGAGTGGAAAACTAGGCTGCAGTGGTCCAGGCTGAATGGGATGTGGGGCTGCCCTCCTTCATCTGAACAACCAGTGATACCCAAGGTGGTGTCAGAGCTCAGTCCCACCTTTCTGAAATTCCCAACTGCCCAGAATATCTCCTGTACTTGGCTTTAGTTAAGCAGTGAAGTGGTTGCTCTGTGGCCACCTTTCTATATTATGGTCCTGTGCTGCTTTGATAACAAGAAGGAGGACAACTCCAGAAGCCTCAGCAGCAGAGGTTTGTAGGACATCCTGAGCACTGAACATCAAGATCCCTGCATTTGTCTCCACTCTTCTTTCCCTGCTAGTTTTCATCTCTATATTTGCTACATCTGTTTATTTTATTGTGCTTTCTGGCACTTATTATCTTTTTTCCTCTTTTATTTGCTCATCATCAGAAATATCTGGCACACAAGGGGGAACAGATTTCTGTTTCCCATATACCAGCACTTGAGCAGCTAAAATCTCTTTGAGATCCTAGTCTCAAAACCAGTTTCAGCTTCTGGGAAGTGATTTCTTTGTCTGAAAAGCTCCCATGGCATGTCACTTATAAAGGTGCCATTCCCTGGTCTGTGTGAAACAATTGTCTACATGTCATTTTACTTGCCTGTGATCCATATTTTAGAAGAGTTTTCACAGGCAGGCTTTGTAAGACATGGTTTCCTGGCACTTATGCAGCTATTAGGCATAATGAAATCCAAACTGTTTATTAGCTCATCCACTATCTTGATTATCCAGAAATAAAGCTGAAATTCCAGATGTCCAATTTTCAACCCCAATTTTCCCAACTGTTGGACAAATACACGTTTCTCTGTCACTGTCTCCATTTGAGACCAATTAGTTGGCTCACTTTTGGACAGTCTACCCCTTGCTGTTTTTAGCATGTCTGCTCTATTAATGGTTATCCTTGAGGCAATGTCCACTTTTTCCATGCATTTCACAGATACCAGGAGATGATTTGTAACCAGCCTCCTCCTTCTGTTCTTCAACTGTGAGGATCTAAACAAAAACCTGGGGCATCATTTGTGTGCCTCTGGGATTCAACTACATAATATGGTGCCCTTGCAATCCTCAGACTGGGAAAGAGCATTTTTACTAGGCTCTTGTGATGTTTTCTTCTGGCCCAGACTCCTGTTATAACAAGCTGATGTTTTATAGCAAACTTTTTCACTGTACCAGCACTTAACTGCTTTCTTTAGTTTTTGCATTATTGCCAACTTCTCTTGTTTTACAAACCAAATCTATCACTATTTTTAATTGTTCCAAAATACCACAGACCAGACTAGAGTCACCTTTTCCATTTGACATATCTGTGCTTATGGGGTTCATGACAACCAATGTCCATCTCGCTAGCAGCTGCTTCCTTTCTTGACTGGCTGCTGCAGAGAAAAACTCAAATGATGGGGCAAACTCCCCAAGCCCTTGAGGTGTCTGATTTCCTTTCACTGATCTGGCCCTGCAAGCTCAAGTCCAGCTAAATATAAATTGTATAAATTGTTCCACTGCCCATTTATCCTGGGAGTCCTTGTTTGCACCAGATTATGCCAAGAACAGGTCTTGTCTGGTCCTCAGCCAGCCCAGAGGATTCAGCTTTCCCCTTGCTGCTAATTTTCTGATCTGGCTCTTTTTGCCTCGTGGCTGCCTGTGCACCACATCTCAACAGCTCCTGCAAACTTGGAGCACTCTTGTCTGTCATGGGCTGCTCTGCAGCACGGACAGGGCTGGCGAGCACAGGCTGCCTGCTGGAAACCTCTCCCGTTCCTCCTCCTGGCCACTCGCTTGGCTGAGACGCTGAGCAGAGCCAAGAACCCTGTCAAGGACTTTTCTCTCAAAGAAATCAAGTTTTGCATTATTTGAACTGGACAATCTCTCCTCTCCCTGATTGGCCTCTGAGGGTTACAAATGAAGTAGAAAATAGTTTTACTGAGGCCATTTGGCTAACCCACTTGTGCAGCCAGGTGGCTGAGTGAGGTCTGCTCTGACCTCTGCTCCTTTCATTGCTTTCTCAACACACTTTTTGAGATCTGTCATTCCTTGCTGCTGCTCATGTCTGTTAGCAGATTTTGGGTTGTCAGGACACCTTTGTGTCTGGCTCCTGGCTCCGTGAAATCCTCCTTGTTCACAGCAGACAGGTCTCTGCTTCCAGCTATGGGGCTTCCCAGTCTGGCTAGACACTGTGTGCAGCATGTGCAGATGTTGCCTCAGTTCCATCTCCACCTACAAGTTCTCTCTTCACTGTTATTCAGAACTTCTTGATGATTCTTCTTTCTTTATTTGATGCTTTTTGCTTTAATCATGCCTCATGCTGCTGGCTCAAGGGAGACCTTTTTCCTGGGTGAGTTGAACAAGTTCAAATGTGCTGAGGCTTGTCCCAGTCCTTTTCCAGCACCACACTGGAAATACAGATAACATTGACAGCAGAGATGGAGGTGATGATAGACTCAGACTTCTTTTATTATGGTCCTCTGTCTACAAGGAATGTGCAGTGACCTCAGACACAGGAGGAATTAGAAGCTGCTTTTTTCAGGTTACAATTGCCTTTTGATTGGTTTAGCCAAAAATTCTCCCCTCTCCTACCCTGCCTCTTTTCTTGGAGCCATAGTCCTGATGTTTGTTTAGGCCAAGTCCTTGGCTTCTCTGATCTGCTCTGTCTTCTTTCCATAAACACACAAAACCAATAGCCAGTGAGAGATGAGACACCAGTAAGTAGAGGTAATTCCTTTATATCATTTTTGCAGGAATGCATGTGTCTGTGTGGAGGCCTCTTTGCTTTTTCTGGTTACACAAAGCATCTTGAAGGCTTTTGTCTCTTATAGTTATCCCAAAGACATGGTGGCTCTTACAGGCCTCCTTGACTCCTCTGAGGACAATCTCAGTGCTCCTGCCTGCACAATTGGCATCTCACTTTAAAGAAAAGGTGGGGTTGTGTTTTTGTAGGTTACACCCATTTAGTTGAGTGTTGCTAATTTGCTTTAGCACTAATTAAAATGGCATGAGATGAGTACACAGTCAGGTATCTTCATGGTGGCCTTAGTCTAGGGTGGTTAGTTTGATGTGTGCAGACAAATTGCTGCCCTAGCTGAGAAGTATATTGGGACCATTAACAGAAAGTCCCAGTGATGTGTAGGAGAAGGAGCACCCTCCTCCACCTGTCTGAGACAGACTGGCACATCACCATCCAAAAGGCAGCTCAGAGGCTTCTTGTGCCTGCTGTGGGCAGCAAATGGAGCATTCAGCCTCAACAACAATCTATCAAGGTACTTCTGCCAATGGTAAATTCAATCATTAGGTAAAACATACTCACTGGAGACCTGTTCAAGTGTGATGCAAAGAAGCATGGGTGGGAAAGAGAGGTGGGGAACCAAAGAGTGGCTGGATCAAAGCTCTGGCTTTGTAATTCAAATGGAATGAGCTCAAGCCCTTTGAAAGCTGTCCATTTGAAAACATTTCTCCTAACTTTTTTTCCTCACATCAATTTGCTTATAGATTAATTTTCATAAGCTTTCCATAGGGGGAAAATTGATAATGTGACCCAAAATATTTCTTTTCCAAAAATGTCCAAGTTACAGTGGAAAAAAACAGTTCAGCCACATAAAGATGTGATAGTTATAAAAGCAATGTGAGGGACTTGCACAGCTCTCCACCTGCAGCTGCTAATTAAGAAGCAGAGGATGAAGCCAGGTCTTTCCCCTTGCTCAGAAAGGACTGCTTCCTGTCCTCCGGCACGGCAAGAGCTGGGGCTTGCTTCTGCGATTATCCACTGCCTCCAGCAGACAGTCAGCGTGGGGGAGATAAAAGTCATTTCCCAAAAATGACTACACTTTCCTGGAGGCAGCAAATAGTTGCAGAATTAAGTTCTAATTCTGTTTTTCTCAGAGGGTGTCAGCTAGGTGAGTGGTCAAAGCAGCAGAGTCTTATGAATGTGTGAGGTATTTATACAGTCAAACAAACTGTATAAAGAATTCACACCAGTGCTTCCATGTTAGGTCTTCTATGTGGAGGGACAAAGACAGAGGAGCTTGTCCTTGCTTCTCTTGTGATTCAGTTCTTCTGTCACAGCTGCACTGTCTAGGGTATCACAGAATCATAGAATGGTTTGGGTTGGAAAGGACCTTAAAGTTCATCTGTCTCACACCCCATTGCCATAGGCAGGGAACCTTCCACTAGACCAGGTTACTCAGAGCTCCATCCAACCTGACCTTGACCACTTCCAGGGATGGGGCACCCACATCTTCCCTGGGCAACCTGCTCAGTGCCTCACCACCCTCACAGTAAAGAATTTCTTTTTTATGATGTAATCTAAACTTACCCTCCTGGGTTGCCCTTTTTAACTTTCCATTTACTGTACCTCTGTAGGCACATGTTGGTGACTCACATTTGTTCCTCACATCTTTAAGATCAAAGCTGAAACAGGTCTGCATGTCTTTCCCCTTCTCCCTCTGTGCAACATATCTCAAGCTATAACCTAAAGAAAGTCTCTGGGTACAACCACTGAATATGGAGAATGATGTGTCCCAACTCATTTCTCAGCCAGGTTAACCTGAAATGAAATAACTTTATGGCTCTGAACACTAAAATTTTGAAGAAGGTTTGCTAGTCTTAGGAGGAAGGTTGTTTGCTCCTTCCTGCCCTGCCCTGGGTGTTGATATCCCATGCTTCTGCAGCCAGCAGTGATCAGAGGGCTCTTTTCTTTGTTGGATAGAGCTGGGTGGTTTTGGTGGTGATTTGCTGCCACTGGGGTATGGATGTCCCCCATCCAAGGGACAGCAGAGGTCTGGACAGAGCAGCCAGTTTACAGCTGTGATCACAGAGGTGCTGGAAATGGCTGCTGCTGCTGTGCTGTACCTGTTCTGCATCTCTGAGGGCAGGGTTTCACCTGGTGCCTGACCCCTGATTGGGAGTTTCTGATGGTAGGTGTCCACAGGTGTCTGAGGTACAGGGGAGCTGTAGGCAGTTCAGCAAGAGAACTGTGCTTTAGAGGGACAGAATCTGTCTTCATCTTTCCCTGGCAATTTTGGTGAGATCTCCATCATGTCGGTGGAGTTTAGCTGCCTGGTTCACATGGAAAGCTGCATCTTGACTCACAGATTGGAAGTCTTGAACTGAGTCACATCTTCAGGGTTCATCAGGCTCTGCTGTCAGAAGG
This sequence comes from Dicaeum eximium, assembly GCA_013396995.1. Taxonomy (NCBI): domain Eukaryota; kingdom Metazoa; phylum Chordata; class Aves; order Passeriformes; family Dicaeidae; genus Dicaeum; species Dicaeum eximium. Next base: position 648,533 of record VWZP01005528.1, read on the forward strand.
AGATGCTCATCCATCTTTGAGCTGCCTCATGGATCCGGAAGCCATTCCCAGGAGTGCTGCGAAAGCCAGACTCCATCTGCAGTTTGCAGCCTGCCTTCATAGCTTGGGTTTGGGATATTTGTAGTGCTAGCTTCTTCTGGGCAGGTTCCTGGGAAAATCCTGCTAAAGCATGCTTGGTTGGTGATCCAAGCACTCAGTAAATGCCGTGTAAAACTGGTTTGATGTGTTTCTGTGAGTAAGCAACATGTGAAGGCATCAGATCTGGGCTGCCTCTTCTATGCTGGCTGCTCTACATGGCAGACTAGTGCAACCAAACCAAAACCTGAGCTCATTTCGTGCCTGAATCAAGCCATTCATTTGAACCTGGCCTTCTACCTCCCAACTATCCCCTGCAGGCCTTAAACAGTATCATTCATTACTACCTCTGTCTTCATCCCAATGACATTCAGTTGTCTTTAGACAGAGTCTCAAGAGAAAGATGCTACATGGTAGGCTGAGATATTAGTCTGAACCTATATCCCATGGAGACAGCTTCACCAGCTGGTCCTGGGGCTAAGTGTCAGGTCTGTGTCCAATATCTGCCTGGCAGCAGGAGAAAGCACAGTGACAGCTTCCTCCTTCCCTTCTTGGGGTTGAGCCTCAAGTTCACCACATGCCCTGAACTTAGACAGAGAACATATTTCTTGAAAGCTCCAGCTGGGCTGCCCTGGCTGTACATGGAAGAGTTGTCCTTGCTGATTCCTGTGGTTCCAGCGTGCAGCACCAGTGCAGGTTTGTTCCTCACTGTCCACAGGCACTGTCCCTGTGCCTCCTGGTGCCTTGCACAAAACCAGGCATGACCTCTGTCCAAAGGAATTCCACCAGGCAGCGAGATGTCTAGCTGCTAGAAAATCACCTGCAATTATTCACACCCTCAAAATTGCAGGAGCAAAATGAGAGCCTGCTTTTCAAAATCAGGTCCATTATGTGTCTGCAAAGTATATAATCTCCACATAATTCATCAACACCATTAATCTAAACTCCTAGGTACTGAGCTCAAAAGAGCATGTGTTTTCCATGTGTGTGTAATATCAAACAAACCTGTGTTTAACTTGTCAGAATATAATCAACTTCCATTAATTACTTCAGTATGAAGTCTCCAGCACCAATGACTCTTCATATAATGACTCAAAAAGCTTTTATTGGGGACCTAAACAGCTCAATAACGCTAATTAATTGTGTTTCTTGGACAACTGAGATTGTATAAATGGAAAGGTGGTTTTGGTACATTTCCCACTACATTGATTTTCACATTTCTGGAACGCATTTCCCCATAATAGTCATTAGAGCACAGAGAGAAGAGTTGGAAAGGTGCGGTAGAAGCACGGCATTCCTAAAATATGATTTGAGATTTGTACTGGATCGGCGCTGTTTGCCAGAAATTCAAACTCTGGCAAATAACTTAGCCTTTCTAGGCTGCTTGCCCAATAGGCTGAGTGAAAAAAGCAGCAAACCTAAAAATCTGCCAATATTTATGTACCAGCATGTGATTCAATTGTTTTATTGCAGAGTAAAAGTGACACTAGAAAAAGAGGAGGACAGAAACTCTGCAAGTCCAGGGGGAAAATATGAATGTTAGTGTTAAAGAATTTTAAGACTTTATTAAACCACCCCAAACTTCACAAGTTCAACAAAACCAAAAAAAAAAAAAAAAAAAAAAAAAAAAAAAAAAAAAAAAAAGAAAGAGAAAAAGCACAATTGCTCTCTTGGGGTTTTCAGGGCTTTACTTCTACACATATTTTTCTAATTCCACATGGAGGAACAAAGAATGTGTTTTTCCCACCTGAGAAGTGTTGTTTGGTGATTCATGGAGCTTTCTCCCTTGTCTGAAGCAGAGGTTTCTCAGTTACGAACCCCAGGGCTGTGCTGCTGCAGAGAGGAAGAGAACTGGCTGGGAGGGGAATGCCAGTGGGGAGGGTGTGAGGCCAGGGGAGCCTTTCAGATCAGCAGGATATTACTTGGTGTCGTGTGTGTATGCATTTATATATAAGGAGTAAATGAATTGTTGCTCTCCATGGCATGGAAAAGTAAATAAAAAGCCTCTCTCAGCAGGATTGTGAATGCTTGCTGTGGATTTGGATTCATGTTTCAAGGCTCCATTCACAACTGAGTTTTATGTTTTCAGGCCCTCTCTGCAGCTCCAGTGTTATCTCAAAAGCACCATCTTTTTGTCTTCACAAATAACAGCACTCAAAATGCAAATCTATTTATCCAGCAGTTACAGTATCCAGTTCATAGCTTTTTTCCTTAGAAGTGTTGGCTCCCCCAGCACAACAAAATACAGACTCCACTCAAATGCCATGGAAATGGGTGGCACAGCCACTGCCTTCATAAATCAAGATCAAAACGTGCTCAAACCCTAGAAGACTATTCTTATTCAAGATTATTCTTATTCAGTAGCTGCTTATTCTTTAGTAGTAAATATTGTAAAAAAGAAGCCATAACTTAGTACTGTGCCCTATTGAGCCAGGTCCTGTAAAAGTCAACTCATCTCTGAAAAACTTCATTTCCTCAGTGGTAAAAATGTATTGGGAAGTACAAGGAGGGAGGGAGAAAAGTTGCAGACAAAGCTATGGTGATGGTTTAGGACTTCACATGTTCCCTTAGTCTAAAGGGCAGAGTTAATTCCAACCTGAAGGAATGAGGAATGAAGTTTGCATTTTAATTCAGTTCAAAGAAAATAATTAAATGATTAATAATAATTATCATTTGGATCTTGAACATTCACTGCTGTGTTGCTTTTGCTGGCAATTTGAAAAATGCCTGGTCTGGCAATTATAAGAAATAGAGAAAAAATAGTGTCTTTGCATACAATCAGACTGTAATTTCTGAAAAGACATGTTCTAATTCTTAATGTTTCACAGTCTTTTATTCAGACTATGGAATTAATACTATGTTCTCCAGGCAGACCTCTCAAAAGCCATTTGATAAAAAGTTGGTGTCAAGAGACAGACAACAGTATGAGTATTATGTGTTGCTCCTGCAAGGATCTCATAAGACGTTTCTGCCATTTCCTTAAGTAAGTATGTTTTCACAAGTCCTGCAACTCTTGTTAAAGAAGCAGAATCTTAATATAAGAAAATAGATGTTGGTCTAAAAAAAGAACTAGACTTGCAGTCATAGTGAAATATTGCAAGTGACAATCAGGGTCTCTTTAATCCCTGGCACCGGGTGAAGGTGGAGGGAGGAATTCATGTTCTGTCGCTAACAGGTAATTTATTATGTTGGTCAGGTCTTTCAGATTTAGGACATTTGACTGGTTTCCATCCTCCAGTGATCAGTAGTTTAGTTTAATAACCAGTTCCCATTAGCAGTATCTGTGATATTCTTTCCTACCTTGAGAGCCAAAGCCTGTTTCTATTATGCTGTACTTGGATCCATTTCAGGTTTCATCATCCTTCTGAGCATTTCTGTCCATATATGTGAGTTCTTTGCATCCAGAACAGCGCAGACAAACAGCGGGACTGTCAGTCTTTTTAGGGAACACCTTGTGAATCATGTAGCTGGCAGAGAAAGGGGATTGAATTTTCTGTATTCACTGGATTTGATACAATGGTAATAAAATTCTTGTCTCTCTTGTATCAGAAGTGACTGTGTATCTCTTTGGCTAATGGAATTGCTGGTGCTTGCAAAAAAACCCCATATCGTAATGAATGTATGAAGACTCTTAACTTCTGATTTACTTTTCCCCTTTCTACTTCTGGCTCCATCTTTGTATATGGCTTGACTGTGTTTTGTCTCCTACTCCTAACCCCCCATCCTCTCCATTTCCCTGTCATCTAGCTTCTTTCTGAAGTGAGCTGCTTGTACCTAGGAACACATCCAGTGTCTCCTTGAGTCAATATACCAAATCTTTACATTCCAAGCAGTCTTCCTTCTGAATGATCCATCTTGTCACATAAGGAACATTCCTCATGTTTTTTCACACATCCTGCCAGTCTGTGTGCACTCGCCAAGCAGCTCTGGGGATTCTCTGGCAGCAATTTCCTTGGCTTTGTGGTGCTGAGTGTGAATCTCTGCTCGGACTACAGGCATTTGTTTTCCTGTTCATTAGCGGCAATGACCACAAACCAGCCTGTCCAAAAGCATGTTGGTTAACATGTTCAGCAACCCCTTTTGAAGCTTGAGACAAACTGTGAAATAATTTCTTCCCTGTTGGCATCTTTTGTGAAACTAGAATTTCTCAGCATTCACCAGATGCTCTGGAGCAAGTGTTATTTGAAGCGGCTTATAGGATCTGTTCCCGTGTTTTTCTTTGTGGTCTGTCTGCCTGTGTCAGGCTCCAGAAAACAGTGAAAACATTCAGTCTCCCATGACACTGAGTAGAGAGAATATGGGCTAATCCTGCAACACAGCCTTCAGAGAGCTCTGTGCAGGAACTCCAGGTTCTGCTCAAAACAAACATACCTTCTGGAGGGTCTCTGCCCAAGTATTTTCTGTGGAGGCCAAAAGCACTTACAGATCCTTCAGGAGCTGTTCCATTGCACCTAGTTGGAAATTTCCTTGCTTTATTCTTCTGGCAATTTGAACTTACATGTTAAATGTACATCCCTCTCTGTCAACTTTCATGTTTTTCAAGTCTGCTGTCTTCCATCTGGGAGCCACCTTTGTCCCTTATGTTAGACTCTGAAAGGCTGTGAAAGTTAAACAGCCTTCAGTGGACGGCTGCCCGGTCTTCTCTGCTGGCTGGCTGGTGGGATCAGAACTTGCTGTCCTTCCCCTCCACTCTTACGCCTGGAATGTAAACACACCTCACAAAAACAGAGGAATAAACCAGCTGCTATTCACTCTTTTAACCCTCTATTGAGCAACAGCCCATGCTATGTTTATATGGCAGATTCCTGAAATGGAAAATCAGGTTGGAGAGGTGACCTTGAGAAGCCATCCCATCTCAAAGTATGATCAATGATACCTATTTAATTCCTGATTAATGTGTCTCTAACTTGTTCTTTAAAAAAGCTTCATTGATAGAAAGTCTGCTACCCATATAGGATATGTATTCCAGTGCTTCCCTATCTGATCCCCCTACAGCTGGCATGTCCTACTCAGGAACTCACATACCATCTCCTTTGCTGCAATTAAAACCCATTGTTACTCAAGTGTACTGCTGTACAAAGAAGGGATTATTCTCTTTGTGTCTCTGCTGACCACACATACGTGAAGTTTGTAATCTTCTCTACACTTAATGACACCAGATCAATTAGATTTCCCTTTCAGAATATGTTCACTCCTAGTATGGTAACTGGATGCCTCCAGTTGGAACTTATCTCTTCTAAGTGCAGCCCCAACAGAGCAGAAGACATTCACTCACACATCATACAGTCCAATATCTACATATACGACTCCATGTGGCATTTCTTTTTTCACAATAACAGAATAGTTTTGGATCATCTTCACCTTGTGATCAGCCTTCATCTTCTACAGAACTCCTGTCATGGTTTTAAGGAAACCAGGACACTACCTCACCATGCTGTGTGCAGTTCATCACTTTTGGTCATAGGTCCTTCCAATACAGTTAATTAATTCTGTTATTTTTCAGGCCATTTCTCCAATGTGTTGAGGTAATTTAGAACTCTAACCCTGGCCTCTGATATACTTGCAAGGAGAGCCAACCTGACAACAAAAAATTTATCAGGATTCTGTATTGCAAGAGTTTCATTTTTTTCTGCTTTAGACCACCATGAAGAGCAGTGGAGGCAGGGGGAGCATGTCCCAGCAGCAGCAGCCAGGAGTCTTTTCCGGGCTATATGCCCCCTAGGAACTGGTTGTATAAAGCTAATAGCACACATTGTACATCTGGGGAACCTTTCTGTATTCCTTTAGACAAGCTATTGATGAAAATACTGAACACAAACTGCCAAGGACAGACCCCAGTGGAAGTCCTTGATGGACAATTTTCACCTTGACAATGAGTCCCTGGTAACTTCCCTGAGTTTTCCATTTGTTTTATACACTCTGAATGGAAGTTTCAGCTCCATGATATTTCCTCGTCTTATATTTCCTCTTAATTTGTAAGAATGTCATATGAGAGGTTGCCAGAAGATTAACTAGTGCCAGTAGATGTCTGATCTACTGTGTATCTTCCATACATGCAGTTTGCTCTGCTGTCACAGAAGGAAATGAAATTGTTTTATGTGATATGTTTATAAGAAGCTCATGCTGACTGTTACTCTCAGCACCTCCCTGCCTTGTGCACAGCTTGACTGGCTGCTCCTGCAGGTCCCTGAGATGTCAGCCAGCTGTCTGGAATTCCACAGTTTGTCCCTCACATGGCTGGGCAGTACATGTTTTGGTGGATCAGTTGACACCCTTGTACAGTGCAAACAGCCAGAAATGGAGCTGCCTGTCCTGCCCTGTGGGATCAAGCATCTCTTACTGCCCCGCTGTTGTGAAGGTGTGGCCAGGATCAGGGCATAGGTAAGCCTCAAGTGTTTGTTTTGGTGGTTTCCTGGTTCATCTGCAGGGCCTGGAGAAGTGGGTAAAAGACACATAAAGGTAACTTGGTTGCAGCCTAGAACATTTTGCCCTTCTGTCTGGGTTGGTACAGCAGTGCCTCAGGCTAGAGCAGTGCTGAATCAACAGCACAGAGCTGTGGTGTCTCTGAGCTACATTTCTCTGAAAATTACTTCCTACTTGAGCAACAGGAGCCATCAAAACAAACTACTGAAAGCAAGACGTAGGAGTACATTGCCAGGATTCTCAGTAAAAGGTGAAAAATGGCATCTCTGGGATCTTACATGCTCAAGTGGAAGCCAGTATCAAATCTCCATTGGTTTTGATGAAAGCAGAGCTCAGCCCAGGGTCTGTGACATTTAAGAGTTCACAGATTAAAAAGTAATGACTCCTCCTTCTACACGGGACACGTTTTCTTTTCATTCTCACAGAACATGTTAAAAAATTACACTTGGCCTTCAGTTTCCATGCTGCTATTTTGTTGCTGTTGAGGGAATGCAGTGAGAAGCAGCTTAATATTTGTTTACATAGCAATGTTTCCACATGCCTGTATTTAATTTCAGGTTGTAAATCCAGGTACTACCAAATCCTACTCTCATGCTGGTACAGGTCCTTGTGAAACAGATACAGCAAATATTTAATTTTATAAATTATGTATATAGCTCCCACCCCAGCTACCCATGAGGAAATCTCAAAAAGATTGCAACCTTCTTGTATTTTTGTTCCTGAAGGGGAATCTGATTGATGCCTCTTAGAAGATGTTTGATATTGACTGGATTATACAGCAATGCCTATATCACTGTTTTCACAGCAAACACTCATTGCAAGTAGCCTTGTTTGAGATAGCAGTAAGGGAGATGTGATTTTCCAGGAACTCAGTCCATAAGGGAAAGGCTTTTAAATAAAAAGGTGAAAGAGGGTGGACAAATATAACTTGTAACTATATACCACTTCACATAAATTACAGTGACAAAAGCACCAGACTTTCCTGCCCAGTCTCTTCCAATTTGGCACTGGGCATGGCTTGATGGGTTACACCAGTCTGGGGAGGCTGCTCTTGAGAAGACCTTTCTGCTGCCCACCTACAGACACCCTGCTTAGCAGATGTCAGCTTCAGGACTGTAGCCAAGGGATTTAAAAGACTGGAAACTACTAAGATTTTCTTTGTTCTACATCTTGAAGCATGGTGAGACACTCTTGGCTGTTCGCTGTGCTTTTTCCTCACTTTTTTTTTGCATGTGGTTTCACTGCCAGTAAAAGGTTGGTGCAAAACTTGGAGCACTCTCAGTTTTCTGGTTGCCATTACACTTCTCACTGAGAAGTATATTTATTATTGCTGTTGCAGTCTCTTTTTAAGTGATGGAGATGCCTTTTTCAATCTGACCCCTTGCTTTTTCTTGCTTGCTCTATTATTTGTAATCAACATGCATGAATGAACACCACATAGATTCTTCCATTACTGTAGTGGTGTCTGTTCTCCAAGGCTGAAAAGTACTAGCAAATGCTATGCTCACTATCTTCATTTTCCATCTGAATGCAAATTCCCTTCAATAGCCCAGACAGTAGAAAAAACCTCACAGTTTCTCTTAAACCCTATTTTTTTTAAGGCAACAGGACACTGATACAAAGGCGACCTACAGCAAAAGCACCATTGTGCTGGCTGAAATGATTTAGCATAAAAACCAACACTCTCAAACGAAGTACTGAGATACAGACTTTTATACCCACAGGTCACCATGCAAAAGTGCTCTTGTTTTCAAGACAATGAGCATTAAAAGTCCTTCAGTGCAACTATGGATTTGTATTTTTCCTGCCTGTAGATATTTTTGAGATGGTAAAACTTTTTTGTTTGGTTGTTTTAAAAAAGGGTTAGAAAGTGTAAATACATAAACAAATTAAGACAAATAGCCAAAAGAACATTTAAAAAAAGTCAGTAAACATCATTTGGAAACCTCAGTATTTTTGTAAGTTTCAATTATTTCTATTTTGGTGTTGATTTCAATCCTTTATACTATAATTATCCTACATTTCAAGACAACAAAAGTAAATCTGAAAAAATGGACTTCTTAATTAAAAAATATATATAAATTGGGGATTGATCATCTCCAAGCTTTCTTAAAAGAAATCCAAAGAAATTAAACACGTAGTTTAATTTAAGAATTAAGTTTGTCATGTTCCACAAAATATTTCCAGTTTGCTGACCTGGCATTTAATTCACAAAGATTTAGCTGAAATGCTGCTGACCATTTTTCATGACTACACTGGCTGCCACTGAGTACTTGGAACATTTTAAAATCCGGCCACATATTTTGTGGCCATTTCACAAGATTCCCAAAGTTAAGATTAACATTTTAAGTGCTGCCCAAAGCATTTAGCCATGTACTTCGGTTATACACTCTCACTCTTCCCTATGAATAGAATTTTTTTCTCTGTATGAGAAGACAGCAAACACGAATAGGGAATTTACTGTCAAAAAGGAACCCATCTGTGCAGTGCAGTGACAGCACTGAAGACCCCAGTGTGGTGCCTATGTCCTTTCCCAAAATGACAGCAGGGTTATCTTGTGCTGCCTGACTTCTGTATTTCTTCTGATTCTTATGAGCACATTCTCCATCCTCAGACCTGAGAGAAAAATTCTTTAAAAGGTCCAAAAACAGAGTTTTAAATCGTTTAGAGTGAAGATTCTCCTCCCTGCCCTAGTTAATATGAGGAAAATCAGACTGCTCTGCTGAACATTCCCAAATCACAGGGACAGTCCTAAATGAAACATCTTATCTTACACCTGAACTTGTACATCCACGAATTCCTGGGCAGCAAGGAGTCTTTCTTAAAGACACATTTCACACTTCCTAGGACCAGGTTATCCATGTGCTTCAGTGTGCTCCTCAGCTGATATTGCAAAGGGAGGTCAGTAGTGGTGGCCCGGCCCCAAAAGGAGTCTTTGTGGTGTTGGTCCCAGTGGCTCGTTTCTTGAGAGTGTGGTTTGTCTTCTCCAACTTTTGCTGTGTCAGATTTGGACATCTGGTCTCAGTAGCTCAGTCTCCTGCTGCAGTCAGTGAAGAGATGGAAGTGCTTCAGAAGGTGATGCCTGCACTGGGACATGTGACTGAGATGAAATTTTAATTTACACTTAACATCTGAAAGCCACAGTTCCGTAAGTGCATCAAACTGAGTGTGCCACCTACGAAACAGCATTGGTGTCTCCTACCACAGCAGTGAGAGACAACTCAAGACATTCCCTGGTGTTTAGAGCATCCCCAGAGAAGAGTCCGCTTGTCTGCATGGGCCAAACTCAGGATAAGGGTTACCTGGACTCACACAGGGAGCCTGCAGCAGAAAAGGGCCTGCACTCCAGTTCTTTACCAACAAACTATCTTTCTTATGCTCAAGATAATGTGCCTTTACTGTAAAGAAAGAAATGTCCCTAATTTGTGGTTATTTACAGCACTGTAAATCAGGCACATGCCACGAAGTACCAATAAAAATTGTTTAAAATCAGCCTTAAATAGCTAAACTCTCAAAAGCAGCTCATAAAATGAGACTTGGCAGTTCTTAGGTAGTTATGGTTAAATTGACAGTCCTTTTGGGAGTTAAGATAGCCAAAAGCAGTAGTAGTTAGGAGTGAAGCGATGGATGGTGAATTTGTTGGTTGAAGAGCCTCTATTGCACACCCCTGAGGCTTTGTATGTTCATTGGCCCTGGACTATGAAGGGAGATACCAAACTTTGTCACTGAGCACCAGCTTGTTGAATCATACATCATTTGCTGATATGGCCCTAGAAACTGCAAAGCCAGAAGAGCCAGAATGAGCTTTGGCGTGAGGGATCCCATTGCTGTCTGCATGAAACAGGAGAATTTCAGGCAGGAGGAAAGATAGAAGGACAATTAAGTCCAAAGAAGGCTGAAAGGAAAGTTAAGGAAATCTGGAGAAAGGACCAATACCATGAACAAAAAAAGTCCATCCATAAAGAAACCAGATCTCAGCTCCTTTTAAAAAGTCAGGTGCACAAGTTATATTAGCTTTGAGCCAGGTCTAACTTCCGCTGCCAATAACCACTTCCACTGCCAATAACCCAAGCTGACATAACAGCAACATTAAGGAGGTTTGGGGTTTTTTTTTTCTGTTGCATTAGGCATCCATGTCTCTTTTCCACTTCTTTTTTTTTTTTTCTTCTTCTTTTTTTTTCTCCCCTCAAGGTACTTGTATTTTAGCCAACCGCCTCCCTTCTTGTTAAACAAGAGGAGTCTCAAGATGGGGCCCAAACCTAAACACTGGCTCAGCAACCCAGCAGTGTGAAAACTGTGGATTTGGGTCTCAATTCTGCTGCTAATGAGAATCAAGCACACCCGGGCACTTGCAAACCAGCTTGTAAAACATGAACTGGCATCAAGGCTGGATTCCTGTAGCCTCCCTTGCAGTGTGTCAGTGCAGTGCTCTCAGGCAATTCAGCCCTTTGCATCATGCTTCACCTTTCTTTCCTGCCCTACATAACTAGGCTGGGCAGGGATGTCACTAGAGCAGTTTCCAACTACCAATGTCCTCCTATAAACATCAGCTCAGCCACAAAAAGCTGTATTATTGTCCTCTTTGAAATACTGCACCAAAGCACAGAGAAATTTGTGGACAATGTGAATAAGACATAGAACAATCAGTGACCCCAAAGATGAACAGACATATTCACACCATACTAAGTCCAGTTCATGCTCTTTGGGGGACCTTGGTAGAGCAGCTCAGGCTTGATGCCAGACTTGGTTACCCAGGTTTCTGTCCAGCTGGCTCAGAGTAGTAATGCAACTGCCTGCACTTGGCCATGGAAACATGACTTGGCCCTCAGACCTTCAGAAGTGTTTCGATTTGTTAGGTTAGAAGCCTGAAACCCTTTGAGGTTCTTTCTAGTTCTCCAAGAGTCTCACAGATCGTTCATAGTAGCACAGGAATGGGAACAGGGGGCTGTCATGCTTAAAGCTCTCACAATGACCACTGAATTGGTGCCAACTGGACTTCAGAGCTGGTAGTGGAACACGGGAGGGTCTGGTATTCTTTGTTTGTGCCAAGTCCAGGCTCTGTTTTCCTGCAAGTAGAAGGCTCAGGTTTAAGAAAGTGTGGTCACACCAAGGACTGAACGGAAGCACACTTGTGTTGAAGGTTTGATGTAGAACAGGGGGTTTCACAGCAAGAAAAGTTTGTTTGTGTGAGAAAATAATTGAATTTGGCCAGAAATGCGTGGGACACTAAAAAGTGTGGTTTTTTCAAATATGTTAATGGTAATAGGCAGTGCAAAAACAACTTTGGATCATATAGGATGAAGATGTTCACCTCAAAAAGAGGGAGGGACATGGACACAGCAGAGGTGTTTAATGCATACTTTGCCTCTGTCTTCAACACAGATGATGGACCAAGGGGGTCTCAGTGCCCTGAGCTGGAGGAATGATCAGTCTCCCTTCAACCCATAAACCATGCAGGATTTGCTCCCTCAGCTGGATCCCTACAAATCTATAGGATCTGATGGGAATCATTCAAAAATCCTCGAAGAGCTGGCTGGTGTCATTGCAAAACCTCTCTTGATGATTTTTGAGCAGTCCTGGGAATCTGGAGAGGTCCCAGCCGATTGGAAACTGGCGAATGTTGTCCCAATTTTCAAGAAGAGCAAGAAGGAGGACGCCAGAAACCACAGGCCTGTCAGTCTCACTTTAGTGCCTGATAAAGTTATGGAGATTATTCTGGGAGGTATTGAAAAATACCTGAAAGACAACACAGTCATGTGGTCACAGCGTGAAGTCTGACAGAGTTCAAGAAGTGTTTGGACAATGCTTTTGGGCACATGGTGTGATTCTTGAGAATGGTGCTGTGCATGGATGGGATCTGGAGTCGATCCTTGTGGATGCCTTCCAACTTAGCTTATTCCATGATTCTGTGATTCTGTGAAAGTCAAATATGATAGAAACAGCTGCACCCTTCCCTTTGCCACACTGCAAGAGGACATCTGAGGCAATGCCAGGAGCAGTGGCAAGCTTTGCTGTTGTGTTTTTCTCTCCTGGCAGTACTGGGATCATGGCTCTGCCTGGGCTGCTCTGAGGTCCTCATTGTTCTTCTGAATGCAGAAATTATGAATAAGACTTGTATAGCCCTGGTGGAGCTCAATTTATAGAAGTTTTTCTGCAGCTTTGGGAAGCTGGATGACTAAACACTTATCATTTACTCTCATCTTCAATCCCACACAGGGGATTCACCAGCAGATGAAGCCATCTTCTCCAGCCCCTAGAAGCCATGTGAGGAATATGGCCCAGGACTTCTGCAAGAGTGAAAGATACAGAGGCATGATGGAACCTGAAAGCCTCTGGAAAGATTCCTGAAGGAGTATCCAAGCTTGGTGGCTGTGGCCCCACTACTTGGCAGTGCCTTATAGGCTGGGTGAATCGTGCCCCACTGGCATGCTCCCGGACTGGCCCTGAGTGATTCCTCATGCCAGTGATTCCTCATTCACCACTCACTGTGGTGAATCAGGCAGAGAAGGCAGTTCCCTGCCATTTCAGAGCATCCCTCAGAGCATCCCACCAAGGCCTTTCCCTGGTGCAGGGCCCCTTTTGACTAATGCAAAGCAATTCCTTACACTGTCTCCTATTGCTGGGGATGACACACAGGGTAAAAAGAAGGACTTTCTGAGAATTAAAAGTACAGAGAATTCCAGAAGCTCATGATTATTTTATAATCAAAGCTGCTTCCTGTAATAGCAGCTCACATTTGGTGTTGTTGATCTGATGGATAATTTAGGTAGATAAAAAACATAATTCATCAAAGCCAGGGAATATAATGAAAATCTGAGTAAAGAAATCATAAAGAAATCGGTTTAAACCTGCATAGCCTTTCCCACAGCCAAAGCTAAATCCATTCTTTCTTTCACAGTACAGACATGTACTGTCTGTACTGTGAAAGAAAGTACTGTCTGTACTGTACCTCCTCCCCATCTTCTCCTTCTAGCTCACAGTGCAGTGGCTACTTCATGCACTTGTGTGTGGTTATCCTGGTCTAGCTGCCATCCTTTGCCAAACTCCAAATTAAAACTTAAGCCACCAAGTTATCAAATGTCCTAAAAATGTGTTGTCACAGGACTTGCTCTCAGTCTCCTTGGTGGAATGTTTCACCTGGCATACATATTTATGCATTAGGTCACCAGTGGAGGATATGAGGTTACAAAGTGAGAACTGTAGCTCAGTGGTTGCAGCAGCTGTGTGGTGCTAGGAGAGCTGTCTGCAATCCTGAGCCCAATATATATTCTAACTACTGAATTGAAAATTGGAGCTCCCCTTACTCAGTGGTTTACAAGAGTTTGGAGTGCTCAGCTCTGGCAAATGATGTGACAGAGCAGGTGGGAGCAGATTGAGTTGGTGTCTTCATGTCAGAGTCGGGTACAAAGTAGGTGCCAAGTAGCTCAGCATCATTAAGATGTGGGTGTTTTTACACACTCCCAACAGCAAAAGTCAGGCTGTACATACTCCCTCAGGAACTCACGTATCAGCTGAATCCAGATCTCCACTGACACGTTGGATGGCCAGAGGTGTTGCAGCAGTACACATTTATCACAGATCAGCAGGACATTAGACCTGAAAGTGCTGATTGCCCACCAAATCTGAGCTATCAGCCCTCCCACACAAGTGGAGCAGCTTTGCCGAGGCACAAAAGTTAAGAGATCACTTGCACTGGGCCCGCTACTATGAGCACTGAGCTTCTGGATGGGCTGGCTTCATCTCCTTCTCCCCCAAGGCTCCACAGCCGAACATCCACACAGGGTAATGTAGGCAAACGTAGCCTGTGCTCCCAAAAAAACCTAAGTAACCAAAGTCTTTCCCAACTGATGGACCTTCTCCAGTGACTCAGGTCAGTGAGTAGCTATGGCTTCCCCCTGCACTCCTGCAGTGTGGAGGATTTATTAGCATCATGCCATTAGCAGTCATTACTCAAACCTTGCTGCAGTCATTTTCATGGGGTATGAGCTAAACTCCTTCACAGCTACGTAACACAAGCTGTATTGATCAGACCAACTTTTCTGTTTCCTCCTTGCCTATCACATGCTTGTGCCCCAGTACAGGGAAACCCTGGCTATTACAGGAAACAAGAAATGCAAATGCCTAAGGACAGATAAATGAATATTTAATTCAAACCAGCAAGATGTTGTTTGCAGTTATTTATTTTACTAAAATGGTTACATATGTTGAAACAAAGAAGAGCAATAGTAATAATGTTTGTTTTTCCAATATCATAAATAATTACTGAGTTTTTATTAGCTGTTGGCTCAGCACTGATCATGACTTTCGTTATTTAAAAAAGACACACACATAATTCATCAGAATTTGTGTTTTCAGAAAACTCTAAAGCAGCAGTAGAAAAAAAAATAAATTAAAGGAAACAGTAACAAGAAATTAGGCCAAGTATTTCTTAAATTCAAAACCCACTCGATTTGTTTTACAGATTATTCTTGTGCTTTGATCATTGGAAAAGAGAACCATTAACAAATTGTTTATACAATGGCTTGCCTTCTCCAGTTTTACTTCAGAGGAGCCCCCGAAAGTACCCTTTCTACATGACAAATTTTGGTTTCTATACAGACAAAAACACTGAATATTCCTAACAGAAGAGTTTGTCAAAACCATGAATTTATTGTCACAAAATATTTAATACCAGAATAACTTATAATAGTATGAACAAAAGTGAAGTATTAACTCTCTGCTATTAGTTATAAACTCACATTATTATGCCAAAATCCAGTAAAGTATTAAAAATTAATGTCATGGAATCTTAGACATATAATGATGCAAGTCAGTAAAACATACTTCAACTGTTCATACAGTCACAACATACATTTCTTGCTTGGCACTTTGAGTCAATGCAAATCAGCAATTTAGAAAACAAAGTAAAAATATATATGTACAAAATATTTTCATATCAAATAATTTTCATTGTACACTAAATAAAACCAACAACGTTATGTTACATCAAGAAGTTTCCTAAGAAGTCACACCAAGGCTGATATTTGCAATGTGTCTTGATTATTTTAGTGCAACTGAAACAGCCTCTATTTGCAAGTTAGTTACATCATTAGCATAGTCCTGCTTCCATTGATGTGGGAGTTCTGCCATTAAGCTCAGCAGGAGCAGAACTAAAGTCTTGTCTTGTTCATTGATGGCTCACCAGAAAGAGAAGCAAGGAAAGGGATAAGTAGGAAAAAACCTGACAGGATACCCACAGGAAAAAATCCAATCCTAGCAACAATCAGCTCTTTTCCAGTTTTCTGTAACGGATTCTGTATAAATTGGTTTTGGCTTTGCCACTGTTTATTCAAGCACTGTAAACCTCATTAGACTATTGTTCTATGACTTAAGAATAACTTGTACACCTCCAGATAAAATTTAAAAATAAACCTGGTTTTATGATAGTTATTACACTCAATAGCAGTCAATTTTAGAGACGTGACATTTAATACACGGTTTAATATCTTAACACCCTCCTGCCTTAAATGCTGAGATTTTTCAATGTTTCAGGTCCTTTTGTGATTCTTGTTTGGGCTTTGATAGTTTATATTATAGGCTTTTCTTACTGAAATGTGAAATGTCAATCAACTGTCCTCATTTATGCAGTACATAAAAAATAAAAATGTTTAAACCACATTAAAGTAACAAGTTCCACCATGGAAACATTTCTGAATGGCGCTATAGTTTTAGTTTTAGTACAAGAAGAAACCAATTTCACTTCTATCAAAACTTCAGTAAGTCACTAGTAAAGCTTTAAAATTATAGAAATTCAACTTGAATTTACAACAAGTCTGACTAAAACCTTCTCAGCTAGAAATCTTTAATGAGCAACACAGCATATGTAGAAGTTCAAAATAATCTGAACAATTAACTTATTTCCTAAATTTGTGTGTTCTAGAGTATTGCACTTTTCAAAGGAATGATTTTGGTATTTTAATATACTGCATATACAGGTAAGAAACATGCATAACAACCTTATCGTCACTTTGACAAAATGTACTGTACAATTTTTATAACACTGTTGATTAAAAAAAAAGAGAGTGAGAATGATGTAACAATTTCATTAAGACTCATCAGTTTGTACAAGTCAAATAAGCACAACTCTCCAGGGCCTTCAGCAGTAATGTGTTTAGCCCTCGGCTGCTTAAGCCCACTTGGAATAATATACAAAGTTTAAGCATTATGGCATTGTCATTTTGAGGCATAACACTGTTGTACTATGCCCACGTTATAGCTTATTTTTTCAAAGCAAGGCACTTACTGTAATAGCAATGCAAACATCTTATGCGCACTTTGATTAACATAAAATAAGTTAATGTTTTGATAAAAACAGGGGTTTTATAATTTACATGCCTTTTATAGAAGCAGTTGAACATTTCATTTATTACAATGAAAACATCTGAGTCAGAAGGGACCTTAATTTTTTTAACTGACCATTCTGTAAAAGGGGACCTATTTTCCACATTTTCCTCCTGTCTGTGAACTGGATTTTGCTGAAAACAAATCCTGTGAGGAAAATGTCTGTTTGACCTGAAAAAGAAAGAGGACCCGTCCCTTAGAACTGCTGAACTAATGGCACTTTAACAGTCTTTACTTCTGATATATGTGATGATTTCTGAATGATGCAGCTGGTAGTTCCCTGCAGTTTATCCTTCCCCTGGGCAAGGTTCGTTAGCGCCATAGCTGCGTTGATCTCCTTCCAGTACGTCTCATCTTTGCTGGGTCCCTTTCTGTTAGCTGTGCTAGATTCAAGCAACGACAAATATTTACACACACATCTTACATGGCTCCATGGTATCAGGCAAACTGTAGTAACAACAATAGTTTTGGAAAACTGTGAAGTCCCTTACTCACCTTTCACACTTATTTGGTCCGTTCTCCAGATTTTCTGAAAACAGGAAAAAAAAAAGTCTATTTTATTTTAATAGTTTTAAAAACAAGCATGTTCAGGGAATAGGCATTTTGAAAAATAACCCAAGATTTATTCCAAAATTGATACCAGATCTAAAATAAAATCTTTGCTTTTACACATATAAAGGACTGGCTTTATGCAGGCTTCTTCCTGGAGAAAGCTACACTGAAGGTGTAGCTGTTCCTGAAGGTTCACCTACATTTTGCAGGGTAATAGGGGAGTTCTTCAAAACATATTTATGTTTTGAATACCAAGGACAGAAGGAATTGCAAAACCTAAAAATAAGAATCAGCTTCACTGCCTTTCAGTGAATGCCTTCTAGTATGCTCTAAAAATAGGACTCCCACCATGCACACATGATGTGTGTGGGTTTAATTCACCCCTTGCCCAGGCAGTGCCTCAGTCACAGAGAGAGCTGAGAGGGACACAAGTAACAAGCACACGGGGTTAACAGCCCCCAGAGATGAAACTGCATCACAGACATAAACTACACTTCCTCATCAAGAGTCATATTTGTTCACTCACTAAGTCCTCATGTCCCAGAGAAGCCAGAAATATTTACCAGGCAGAAATGTATAAGCTTTATTCAGTGGGTTTGCTATCCTGACACAGAAATACATTATAGAGGAGCAAGAAGCCCAACTGCAATACCTATGGAAAACAAGTCAAACCAAAGAAACAGCAATGCCATGAGCACTAATGGCTACAAGACCCCAAAAGCCTCCAAACACAACATAAATATCAAAAAGTAATGTTTGTGAGGCTGGATTCCCAAATAAAATCAACCTCACTGCTAGATTTCCATCAGCTTATTAATTAAAAAGTTGATCTTACCCTTAAACAGAGCTTCCAGTGGAATAACCCTTGGTACCCCTCCCCTTAGGAGCAACCTTGCCCACCACAGCCAGCAGCCCATTGTCTCCTCCAGCCAATAATTCAGCTCAGCTGCACTGCTCAGTACTTGGAGGTGACTGCTGGAGACCACAGTCCCACTAAAGAACCACAGGGAGAACAGCTGCAATTTCAGAGATCAGCTGTTTGCCAAACTGTTTGATCTAGCAGGCCTTCATCCTTTTGAAAAACATAAATATATGTTTATAAATAAACATATTTATAAACATAAATAAACATATTTATAACCAAATGTTTATAAATAAATGTTCACAAGTGACCAAGATTTGTGTTCCAAAAGTGCATGGCTTAAATCAGTATCTCTTAAAATCTCCTAGAACAATGCTTGAATGGGATTCAAGAAGGGGAAGACCAGCCTATGCAGAGGACAAGGAAACAAGAAAAAAAATAAACATTTGATCTCGAGAGAGGTACTAGATGACACAAAAAGTCTCCTTCTTCATGCTGTACTTGGCTATGAACAATTCTTCAGCCCTGCTTCATTGTTTTTTTTAATTAGAGACAATTTTCAAGACAAGATTTAGGACTGAATAGATCAGTAGGTATAGAAATGGAAAGTAATAGAGGACATCATTGCCAGAGCAAACCTGGATATAAATACACCTCTCTCAAGCATCTTTCAGTTTCTTTTGCTGTTGGAAAATATTTCCTATGAACAAAAAAATTGCTTGTACAAACTTCTGAGGGAAGTAGGTGTGAATGGTGACACACATTCCAATTCCAGCATTTATTTGAAGGAGCATTTGTAAATATTTTTTACTGGTGTTTAGCCAGCTCTCAAAGAAAGCATCTTGCCCATGGTATAGAAAAGCAGTAGCAAAACTAAAAAATAAAATCCAGGAGGAAAGAGCTGCCCATTCTTTAACTTTGCTTTTCAGGAAGATTTTTCCTGAATCACACATATTTTATTATTCTGTTTGGATTTTATGGTTTTTTCAAACAAATTATTTATGTCAAAGAAACTCAAACCTGGGTTAAAATAAAACCATCACTGATAATTTGCAAAGCTCTGGCTAATAACTGCTCTCAAAGCATGTTAGTACAATGAAGTCTGAAAATCCATCATTTCAAAGAACAGGCCCTCTTTTTCTTGCCAAAAATCCTTTTCTGCTATACCAAAGCCCTGACAGCATGTACCAGTTTGCGTTACCACAGCATCCAAGCAGCTCCCTTGTGTCTGAACAGCCCTTAGCAAAGGAAATAAGTATAACCTTTTTTTTTTTTTTTGGTTGGGGATAACCTCAGTGAGAGAGACAAAGATCTTTCCTTACGCTCTCTTTGACATCTCACTAGTCAAACCAACTTGATGTGACTCAAAGCAAAAGTGGGGTTCACTTCACATGCCATGAAATTGACATCTAAGTCACGTATCTTTGTATCTTTACTTGTCCAGAATCCATTCATAAAAAACAGAGATGTCCTCCAAGAAGTGGATTCAGCCATTCTATGTAACACTGCAGCCTGTTCTGTGGCCCCTTCCTCACACTTTTGTCCTTTGGACAGCATTATCATCCATGTGGATATGCTGACAGCTGGATGGGGGGAGGACTATATCTCTCCTTTGGCTATTCAGTATATCAATGATTCATATCTATTTTGATATAGAGACATTAGTACACTGCTAGTATAACTACAGCCTTAATGGCTTAGCTCAGCCTGGAAGAAATGCAGGCTGGTCATGTCTGGCTCTTCACCCACCAGAGAAAGGATACAGATGACAAAATGTTATCAAATGTATAAAAAACCACAAAATGATGAGTCTTACCCAATATTTTGCTTTTTATTCATCTTTTGTAATCTAGCTGCTCTGCCTCCAACTACTAATTAAAGATTTTGATAATTGAAGCTTTTGATATTTGAGGTACCTGCACAAGAATTGCAAAGCATATTTCAACTGTAAAAGCAACATTTTGGAGAGATTGCTCCATGAAAATAATCAAAGAACTGCATTCTCAAAATGGAAGGTGTTCATTTGCTTGAGCATCACACAACATGTTCCCAGATTTCATCTCTGAGGCAATAAGGAAATGGCACTGGGGCTGGGTAACCTCTCTGGAAATTGGCTGCTCACCAAGTAGCCTCAGCTGAGAACTCACCCCAAGGCAAGTGCTGATGGGCACTCCACTCATGACCCTCTCTCTACATGAGAAGCAGCACCTCACCAGCCCTGAGGTACCAAGGCTGCACCAGAGCTGTTCTCTCCAAGAACTGTGGTCACCTTTAGTCTCACACGCCTTCGGTGGCAGCACCTCTGGTCTGTTCCTAAAGAGTGTGGCTCTCTCACTAGGCAGATCAGGGCAAGCTGTCACACAAATTTAAACCCCTACAGACTTGTCAAGCTTAGATCAGTGTGTCAAGTGACTCCTGGAAAAGCCAGCACTGATAAATTATTGTATTCCATGCTGTTCCCAAGACTCATTTGATAGGTTAAAAAATGACCTTACTACATACAGACATGAATACATTTTAACAGCATATAACTGGCCAGCACAAATAATTTTCCTAAACAGACAACAGCAGTGCTCAATAGCATATTCAGTAATTGAAACCAGAAGAAGCTGCTGCTGAAGGTGTTTTGTAGTGTCTCAGAAAGGATTATGCTTCTTGTCAAAGGACTGTGGTATGCTTTCAACATATATTGAGATCCTATTAAAAAACTGTTTAATATTAAACCTCAGAAATATTTACTACAGGTTTGGAAATCACTTAAAACAGTGGTCCTTTGCTCGGTAGCCAGAAAGTTTTGAACACTGTGAAAATAGAAACTTAATAATTTAAAATTAGGGGTTGTCATTTGTACCTCACTTTCTGGTGCTTCATTCTGCTCTCTGTTGTAAGCATCCAGAGAATCGCTTTTGCCTGACCAAGAATGTCTCATTCTGCTCTCAACATCCGCCCAAAGAAACCAGCAAGGCAGGATATTTGTTCCCTCTTGTTTATAATAGGAAGTCACTATAAATCACCTACCAATGGAATTCTGTGTACCTTTCCATTAGTATGAGTTTTCAGTATACAGTTTACTGTAGGGCATAGTGCCAAGAGCGTAGACACCAGACAATACCAGCTTTGTGATACAGCATGGTATTTTTCAGGACTCACATCATTATTAATAATATACATGGCATCTTTTTTTTCACCATGAAATTTCTTCATAAATATTAACTCACTGATCCTGAAATCTCTCTTGCAAGGTAGCCTGTTGTCCCATTTTAGCAGAGATGGAAATGAGACTCGGAAGTCCAAAGTCAAAATACTGCCTAGGTAATATTTTGACTTTTTCAAAAGCATTTAAGAACAGAATTTTCCAGGATTTCTCTTATATTTAAAATGTTTTCCTTTGTTCTTCTGTTATCAGAAAGGACTAGCCAGAGAAAATGAAGGCCAGCGTTCTTGCAGGCAAACCATCCTCAAACTGCACAATAGCATCACATACTTCCAATTTACTATGCACAAAGGCTCTCTGGTGACACAGAGCTTGCAGCACATTCAAATATTTCAGAACAACTCAGACCCTTACTGTTTGCTGCATCCAGACTAATAATTTTTTATATATTTGGACGACTTCAGGGGTGTGCTAAATATTGTTCATTACAGTTACATGTTATCGTTTGGATTTGAGAATTCTAGCCTGAGAATATCACATGTGTGTGGTGATGAGCTACCCCTCAGGCCCTGCTGGGAGCAGTGAAGGCAAGAGTGACCCAATCCTTAGCCAGCACCAGGCAGCCTCCACGCTGCTCCCAACTCACCGCGGCATCCGGCTCCAGCTGAGCCACAACAACTGCCTGAAACCCGGCTTTGTGTTATCAGGTAACACTGACAAAGCAAAGATGGCTCGAAACCAACAGGGCAAAGAATGTGTGAATGAGGGAATGAGACAGAGAGGGAAGGGTACAGAACATTATCTAGTGGGGAAAAAATGGACGTAGAAGTGAAGACGCAGTAGGTCAGTCTCACATGACCGTCATATTTTTTGAAGCTACTTAAACATGTACAGATTCCTGATGAATTACACATATTCTATTCTAGCTTAAAATAGAGGGTAAAAAAAAAAGAACTGCTGGCCTCAAATGGTGAACACTGTAAAACATTTGTTGGTTCAATAAAAGGTCCTGTATAACTTATCTTCATTTTAAAATTGGCAACATTATTCAGTTGTTTCTCTTACTGCCTCTCCTGAACTTTCTTTTGTTGGTTTTGGAGACTCTGGCTCAACATGTGTTGACCAGCATTTTCAAAACAAGTAAGAGGAAAAAGAAGGAGAAACAGGAAATAAACTGGGGCAGCTGAAAGAAAAATGAACATTACATGTGTGAGTAAATTAGTGGGGAGATGAAGTATTTCTATAGGTCACATACTCACACACACCTTGACTCCAGTATTTTCTAAACCACAATTTCAGGGCACATAAGACTTTCAGATCTCTGTTTCCCCAAGAACAAAGTTAGGTTAATTTGAGTTAATACTCTTGTGCTCTTCTGCATTGACACAACTCCTTTACCCCTGAAGGATCCCAAAGTAAACCACGAACCATACAACACCAGTAATATTCACCCACATCTGGGGAGGGAATGGGGCTTAGCCCAGGTTGCTCAGCAATTCAAGGGAGGGGAAATTGTAGCCCAAAGCAGCAGGCCAGGGCTTTTGCTCTTATAAAAAATGTCATTTTATCTTGGTGCAAAAACTGCAGCACCTTTTGAAAAACAAGAAAACCTCAGCTTCTCTAGCTTGAATTGGAGGAAGAAGGAGCTGGCTATCCCATATTTACACTTGCAGTCTCCCATTTTGAGCCCAATGTAAACAGACAAATGAGCTTGTAAACATGGATAACTGCTCAGCCAGTGACCCACACTACCACAGGCTTTCCACACACGGACAGGACTCATCCCACCCAGCACTGAAACTCCTAAAACCCTTTTCCTTTTGCACCATCCTCCCAGTTTCCTCAGGGACACTAGACCTATTAAGGATGAATTATGGAAAAGTGCAGACAGGAAAGCTCATGCTGGAAGAGACTCCAAACCGCAGAGCCTCCTACAGAAATATTCCCCAAACACCCTGGTGGCTGATCTCCTGCAGACCCCAGGCCACCTCCACGTGGGATCCTTTCAGTGTGGTCCCTTGTGAGCTCACTCCTGCCTCAAAGCAGGTCCTGGCCTGGGAAGGTCTGTGTGAAACCATCTGGTTGGGGCTGGCAGCACTCATGCAGCAGAACCTTTTGGTGAGGAATGAAAGTCCCTGTTGGAGTTTCAGGTGACCTGTGGCTGCAGACACAGCATGGCAGTGTGACCTGGGACAGTGCCTGATACCAATCATGGCAGGTCCAGTCTCAGGGGTGTACTGGATTTCTACTGACAAAGATTTATTACCACGTCCTTTAGCTGGGTGGGAGGAGGAAAGCTGTCAGAAACTTGCAGGAATGAGCTCTGGGCCCAGGCTCTAGAGAAAGCTCCTTTTCAGCAAAGCTTTATTTTACCACTGCTCTCTTTCTTCCAGGAGGGGGTTACAGAGCAGCTTGTAATGAAGTCACCCCCACAACCCTGTTACCTCACTCCTTTGGCTTCACAGGGACACCAAGTATAACAACTGACCTGTCATCAGCTGTTACGTCCTTTCAGATGAACAAACTGCATAATGACAATTTATGTTCGCAGTGACCGCTAGAGTGAATATTTTTCCCTGTTGATCCAGTGGGTTTTTTCCCAGGAAAAGCTTTAACCCTGGTCTGACATCTTCTATTAAGATCCATATGGTAGGTCTTGCCAATGTTAGAAACATCCCTTTTCCATTATGCCCTAGACCAAACCTTTTCTGTGAAAATACTTCATTGCAATTTGTTTCTTTTATCAAACTTCACATATGACCTTTAACTGTGTTTTTTCCTGAATACCTGAGCATCCAAAGACTTTTTTACGTTGTGCAGCCCGGAGTCTGCTGCAGAGGGAGTAGGCATCTAATTAAGTTTTAATACATGTGATTTTTATAAAATGAGTGTACTTGCCCACAGAGACTGCGATAGGTATATTTATAAATCATAAAAGAGAACTGATTTTACAAGTCTATATTAATATTTGCATTAATAAGTGCACTGAAAGCCCCACATAAATTGTAGGCATGGTCTTAGAGTCTTGAACTATGCACATAAATGTAAGAATTTATGAATTAGCAAAATAGATTAAAAAAACTGGCATAAATCACTTCATTGTTCAGGCTGTCACAGCTGACTCTAAATTTCCACTGACCAGTGACACTGTGCTCTGCTTGATGAGATTCAGGGCACTGTGTGAGTCTTGTTTTCTTAGCCAGACCTTAGCAGAGCCTATAATGGGAGCTGGGGTGTGAGTGTTGAGGTGAGCTGTTAACAAACTGATGGTTATACGGTTTTATTTTCATTACAAGTTTGCTGCAAAGCTGACTGAAATAATTTTTTTTCACACTGAGCTGGCATGTTCCTCATTGAGTCGTGCAATGTTGTCAGATTCCTTGGTGATAGTCTCCCACATGCATTTCATAATGCATAATGGAACATCTGACCTAGGTTTCTTTGTGTGTGTGTGTGTGTGTGTGTGTGTGTGTGTGTGTGTGTTATTTGGGAAGGGATTTACAACACGTGCTGTGCTGACTCATCAGGTGAAGTGGTTTGCCCTTTTGTTGGAAACCATTAGGGGTTAGCATTGAAAACCAGGTTAGGCAGCAGGTAAGGGGGAGGGTGAAATAAAGAAAAGAGGGAAAAGGAGAAGAGGAAGAGCAAAAATAAATAAAGACTATGGGAGGTGTTAAAAAAAAAAGAAAATTACAAAATGGCAAATGAAGATTCACTGGAAAAATTAAGAGTAAGGAATATAAAGGGAGAAAACATACCACTATGTCAACTTTCTTTATTTTTAATACAAAAATATCCTTCTCCCACCCAGGAAAGTTGCTGTTGTGCAGGCAGTCACGTTCAGTCTTTCACTCTGGATCTAAAGATTTTAATTGGGAGCTCTTAAAGACTAAAATAAGGCTTTTAAAATAAAAAGCTAAAGTCAAATGCAGCCAGAGTAAGCACTATTACACTCCAGTACGATTGTTTTTCATTAAAAAAGCAGGGTGAAAGGGAGGGTTTCAAAGCCATATTTCAACCCTAGGCTGACACGACAGCAGTAAAATCTGATTTTGTTATGCTAGTTGGCTGTGGGTTTGGGAGCAGACCCTATATATGCAGTGTAATGTTATGATATGAATGCATGCACACAGGATATTTTCAGAAGCTTCTTGCAGAATTTAGAGAAACGTGCCACCCATTCCTGCGGCCCCGCTTGCAGGAGCCAGCCCCTCTCCTGCTCCTGGGAGCCAAGCAGGCTCAGACATGGCATTTGCTGTACAAAGACAATTTAAATTACAAGGTGCTGTATTTTCAGGCAAACAGAGGAACTTCTCAGTCAATATCAGAACTGATTTCCATGGTGTGCTTAGCCAGAAGCATGAAGTAAAGAATGGATAAGTCTATCTGAGAGATGAAATTCAGTTTCTTTCACTTGCCTTTAAGACAAAGAACTAACAAATATGGTCTCTTTAAACACAGTATCTTTCCTCTGCTGCATGGGGTACTGAAATGTGCTCAATAATTACCACAGAATCATAGAATATTCTGAACCGAACCCACAAGGATCACTGAAGTCCAGCTCCTGGCCCTGCACAGGACAGCCCCAAGAATTACACCGTGAGCCTGAGAGCACTGTCCAAATGCTTCTGGAACTTCATCAGGCTTGGTGCTGTGACTGCTTCTCTGGAGAGCCTGTTCCAGTGCCCAGCAACCACCGGGTGAAGGACCTTTTCCTAATACCCACACAAACCACCCCTGACACATGTGCAAATGCTAAACCCCAGATACCTAAGTAGTGTCCCAAACTTACTGTGCTGTGAGATCATAAGCATACAAATTCCAGCAGCTTGTAAGAAAAGTGCATCAGCAGGGCTCCAGCAATCAAAGAGCTATAAAAAATGACTGTAAGCTGCAAAAGACCCTCAGAGTAACCCAGACCAACTGTTGCACAAGAGGTCCTGCAAACCCAGGGATTACACATGAAATTTAAAAGATTGCTTATATCTCCAAGGAGATACAGATATTTTCAAATATATACCTACCTGTATCTGCTTCTACATTATGTTTGCATAAAAATTGGAATGGCTAAGCAGTTTGCGTTCACACTAAGTATACTGTGAGATACAGCAGTACAACCACACATGGTATTTTCTGTGGTCACCACTTGCTGAAGGCACATGATGGAGTTGTGCCAGGGCTGAACCTGCAGCAGTCAGTGACACTTTTCCCTGCACAACCTTGGTGCCAAAACACAGCAGCTCCGAGGCCGCTGCAGGAAGAGGACACAAGGAGAGAGAAGACAGCCAGGTGGACTTGACACATTAAGTACACCATACTAGTGACTGACAGTCTCTCTGCTTGTGCTACAGGTTTGTGTGGGGCTCAGTAAGTCATTCTAACTGACCTTTTCACAGGTGCTACAGTACATTCCCTGGACTCCAGACTGACTTGAGAGCCTGGGCTTTCACCTTCAGCATGGCTGAGCACTCACAGGTGCAAATGAGGTTAACAAGAGTGCTGCTTTGCATGCATAAACAAGCCATGAAACCATGAGCATCCACAAGGTCTTACGCACCTAAAATTACTTTAAATTGTAATTGTTTGGTGCCTTACTTACCCATTTGTGAAATCAAACAGATGTCTTGTGAAAACACCTTTATTAAACTTTGAAAAGGACCAGATAGAATGTATCAAGTGGCACTGAACATGACATCATGAAATCATCCTGTCCTCAGAGGGGCTCAGCTGCATTCATGCTCTGGCTTTGGTGGTACAGAACCAGCAGTGAGCACCCAATGAGGATATAAGATAGGTTTTGAGGCATCTTTCAAACTAGGCCAGGTCATGTATGTCAGAAAAGTATCTCTTTCCTCATCTAGCTCGAAATGTGATGGGAACCCCTTTATTCAGCATCCTGAGGAATAACCACAACATACACGGAAAGCTGAAGTCACACATCTCCCTGACCAATACAGAATAATCAGCAGAAAGAAAGTGCTGAGTGAGCTGCAGGGCAAGGAGTGCCTGTGGATTATTCTCATCTCCAGTTGGACAAAAGTGATTTCAGTGTTTGATAGCATTATTTTTGAGTCAACTCTTCAGTTTTGTTTCCTTTGCTTTCCCTTGTGAAGCTATTGCAGTCTTCATGCTCCTGCTCACCACAACTTGTACTGTTATTATTTCCATTACAGGATTTCTTCCCAAACCTAAATATTCCCTGGCACCTTTTAAACAGGCCTCCAGAGATTCTAGTAAATTGGGAGGCCTATCAAGAAGGGCTGTGTTTTCAGTTTTCCTATTCACTGAGTGGGTGAGAGGCAGTGCACCAAAAGGCAGAAGGCTCTTGGAGCAGAACATCATGCCCAGAGTTATTCAGGAAGATGTGCCTATTTGCCAAGTGCTTTTGAAGAAGCAGAAACACCTCCTTCTATACTCCAAACATCATCTTGTGTTTAAAACGGTTTGAGTCCTAATGCAGTGCAACTCCAGTAACCCTGCAGAAGAATCATACTTAGAAGAGCTCAAAGCCTCTCTGGGCTATCATGGAGATTGGTGCACTGGAATAAGTCAGCCACACTGGGCTTGAATTCTCAAGGAGCAGCTGATAA
Source organism: Dicaeum eximium (assembly GCA_013396995.1). Taxonomy (NCBI): domain Eukaryota; kingdom Metazoa; phylum Chordata; class Aves; order Passeriformes; family Dicaeidae; genus Dicaeum; species Dicaeum eximium. The sequence goes on from VWZP01005528.1 coordinate 676,569, forward strand.
CACTGCAGACGCTCATTAATTGAAAGATGTAAGTGCCCTTCACAGCAGAGCCTTTGCCTAAGAGAGCTGGGGTTCCTGCGCTCTGGAGGAGCTCATGTGGGAGGTCCTGAGACAGTAGTAGGGCAGTACTTAACACTGCAAAGGCCTTGGATGTGAACAGCTTTGTGGAAGAAGATGAAATTGCTTCTCTGGCAAAATGTATGAAACCGTCTGTGATAACAGGAATGAGAGCAAGGATGACAGAACAAATATTTGCACTGAATGCCTTGTCAGGACAGGGGAATTGCTACTGATATGATCTTTACTTCCAATGTTACTCCTTCTGACAGCCTTACAGACCTTGCAGATGTTTATTGGCCGCTAAATCATTCTTCAAGAATGTTGGCTCTGTTCCCAAACCTGAAGAGCCCGAATGTGAAGGGATTTGTTATTCAACACACACCACTGCTTTTGGAGACAGTGATTTTCAAGAAACCAGCAGGGAAGCATCGTCAACTGATAACAAGACAGGGACTGCAGATTTCCGTGCACTCCGGGCCTCAGTCCCTAAGGCAGGCTGAGTAAATGAGCACCACTGGGCAGGGCACTGAGCATCCACGTGGCAGAGAGCTCTGCATGAGCTGGGACAGCAACGCCACACCACAATAATGGACCTGCCTCGCAGCAAAGCCCGCTGCTGAGAGACAGGGCTCACCAGCTCATCCCACCTTGAGACACTGCCTGCTCTTCTTGGTGTAGCACATTGCATGGACTTTAGAGCCTCTGTGGAGCTCGCTCCGTGGTGCTGCAGAGCAGCTCTGTTCTGCTCAGCTCCTCCAAGTGCGGGAGACGCCGCGTAACAACGAGGCGCATTCAAACCCCTCGCCCTTCATCGCAGCGAGAGCAGCTCGCAAAGATGTGATTGCTGAGCTGTGGAGGGCCCTAAGCCACAGTATTCCAAGGCAAACAGATTTGCTTTCCAACAGAGAGTTTTTGAACTACGGGCAGTATGCTCAGGCTGCGTCTCTGAGTGAAGAAGACAATTTTCTAGATCATTGCAAACAGTTCTGACCTGAAAAAGCTACACTAACCACTGGAAGCTGTACCTAAATAGAGACTGGAATAAAACAGTAGTGGTTATACTTCTATTAACAGTAATAATATTAATAGTAACTTGTATTAATAACAGTAATAATAAATGCCTTTTAAATAATGAGTGTAAAAAGTAATCCATTCCCTTCGTACTATCAAATTATTTTGTAATAAATTTATTAATAAAATTCCATACTAATATTATGAATTATTGATGCACAGTGTATTATTACCACAGGAAAAATATACTATCCATAGATATTGAACATATTTCTCCCAAAAAGGCACCGACACATTGACCAGTGAAGGTGATCTAAAAGCAGTTAAAGCCTCCTCAAAAACCTAACTGAATTGCTGGCTATCAGCTTCCATGATGAAAGACAATGTTATCTAAAGTAGCTCTTGTAAGATTTTCCCCCAAAATAGGGTGAATATTGTTTAAAAATATCAGGTTGGCGCAGACATAAGGTGCTTCAAAAATATGTAAGTTTCAGAAGGTGATAATGTCATATTTCCTACATATTTGTTTTACATTAGCTCATAAGTGTTTTCCTGGAAGCCAGGAGATTTCTGCCAGGGAATTTTCTCTCCTGCAACAGTTTGCTGTATCAGACTTAAAACACACATACATATTTATGGTAAAGCCATATGGTATTTATGGTTAAATCAATTGACATACTTAAAAAAATATGAATTTTGAATTATTTGGAAGCTCTGTAGATCAGAAACAGCTCAGAAGCTTTATTAGCATTATAAATAACTGGTCTTTCCTCATTTTATCATAAAAAAAACCCCAACCAAACAAACAAAAAAAACAAAACAGCCAAAAAACTCTTCACCCAACAAGGTTTGCAATGGGAAACTGAGCTATAAATATGTGGATAAAAATTTAGAAAATACCAGCATTCATGGAACATAATTCCTTACACAGATGCAGTTGGAAATCAACAAAAAGTTGTGAACTTTTTGTTCAAGGAGCAATTAAATTAACTTTATCTCAGAGTAATTCACACTTACAGAATTGTGACTTCCCTGATCTACTTAGATGTTTTCCTAAGGGTAAGCAGCATCTGCAACAATCATATATTTGTACAGATAGCTTTGCATTCTCACCTGCCTTTTAAGAATTAAGATCCTGAATTTCCACTTCTATAGAGAAAATCAACACGACACGAAGCCCTGGCTCCAGACATAAAGAACATTTATATTTTTTAGGAAATAACTATGGTGAAATAAAGTGAGATCCTTTGATCCCTCCAACACATTTTAACTCCAGGCTTTGAGCTTTTGGACAGAGGATAAGAGGAGGACTCTCAGCAGCCATGCAAGCCAGGCAGCTACAACACAAACTCTTTAAGCTCTGTGAACTGTTTCATGTTTTTAAATTAACTTGCTGCTATTATTAGTAGTACTTCTGTTTCCACTTTTACAACAAAAAAGGCTTCTTCTTTAATTTCGCGAGAACTTTTTATTTTTGCCCGTGAGCCAAAGCTTTCCCATAGAACAATTGCCTATAGATCACAGTCTGTGAAGTTTATGGGGCTCTGCCAAGGGCCTGCAAAGCAGACACAGCAAATCCCATGTGTGGACAGTGCCTGAATTCCTGCCCACCATCCTTCTCCAACAATGGGCAAACAGACCTTGCACCACCAGCAAATGCTGTATTTGGCGGTATGGATTCATCAGGATGCACAAAAGCCAGCCCAGCTGGGTGGCACCAGCATGTTCTTTCAGACAAACATCTGGTAAGGTGCTGGCAAACCAGCCCCTCTGAGCACCACTGGGAGTGGCTCACCCAAGGCAGGTCTTGGCTAGTGCTGGCAGGCACCATCAACCCCAAATGCAACTCCAGGTTCAGCAAATCTTTTAAAAAATTCTCTCTGGATAGCACTTCCTAGGCAACTACTGTCTCAGGTAGGAGCATCCTGAGAGCTGCTCAAAGCAACCTGAAGACTGCTGACCACCACAGCCCCATCTGCAGTGACACTCTCCCTTCCTCTCACACCCCAAACACATTGCCTCAAGCTGCAATAATGCAAGGTGAGTTCTGCCTGAATGGTCCTAAGCTTTGCGATTAGTACTTGCCTTGCACCCTTCAAACACCCAGAGGCCCACTTTGGGGGCTTAGATGACACCTGCCCTGTTCCTTTATTTTTGTTTTTATAAGACTCATTAGTCTTTGTGGTGAAGCAGAGATTTCAGAATACAAACCAGGACACTGCCACTGTGAGTATCCGTACCCTTAGACCCCAAGAGGAGCTACCCAGAAGAAACAACAAAGCGTCCAAACACCTGGCATTAAGGACTTTTCCATATTATTCTGGTTAACATTAAGATGCCACATTGCTCAGGCAGACCTGGGAGCAACACCCTCTGCTTTATTTGTGAAATCTGCATTTCATTAGAAAGAACAAAATACAGGAATGTTCAGCCATATTCAGTGATTGCAATTCTCAATCAAAATTTCTTCTCACTTGTCTTCTCTTCTTTTCTATCGCATCTGCCTTTTTCCACTTCCTCCCCATTTCCAACTGGATCCTCATTTTTCTTTCTCTGCTATGATAGGGAAAGAGAAAACTGAAGCAAGAAGAGTTCTTTCAAAAAACATCCAAGACTACCTGTTGGGATGGCACTTGGCTTGCGAAGCCAAAGTCACACTGTAGCACCCCATCAAAGACAGGGTGCTGTGCATGTTCAGCTGCTGGCATCAAACCCTTGTTCTGTAAGAATTGGGTAGAAATTGATAACTGCTGCCCCTCAAAGAGGCATATTGGGAAGTATGACTTGTGAATATGAAGAGCAAAGACATTGTGAAAGTTTCCCCTGGCCACAACTCTGTGCACATGTCCTGCTCCTGAGTTTGGTATGTAAGCTGGTTTCTATACGGCACTTAAAATGGAAAAAAAAATCCCTTTGAAAGAAGCGCCTTGAAACACAGATATTGGCAATGGATGACACTCACTTGCTGTAATTACTGAAAGACAGACTTTTGATCAGGACTCCTATTTGAATTCTCTCCAAAGCCTCTCTGAGCTCCAAATGCTGTGACCTTTAAAATCAAGGGAGCAAAATGTTCTCTGTTCTAATGACTGGTACTGTAAAAACAGAAAATCCACATGTTAAAACAAAGATTTAAATTGTACTGTTCGGCAATAAAATCAGACTTGTTTCTTTTTGGGTATCAGAGAAAAATAGGGTCTATGCAAAAAGTTTAGAAAGATTCTAAGTTCTAGAAAATTATATGATGAAGTTTCAGATGAGTTTACAGCTCTATCTTTAACTGTTGTTCTTGTTCTCATAGATGCATGCAAGAAACACTTCCGTACAAAACATCCCTACTTTCCAAGCAGCAGAAAGGATGCCCTCCTTTGGACAAATACACACTTTTCATTTATTTGGACAAAAATATTAAAATTAAACAGAACAAATTTTCAGTCAACACTTGTTAATTTGAAACACTAAAAATTCTCCCATATTGAAAGCAGATTGCTCTGAAAAAACATTCATTTTCAAGGTCATAACAGTGTTGGCAGAACTCAAAAAATTGTAGTCCAACTCGCTTGTGTTCAGCTGTGTTTACTTAGTCTCAATTGACAAAAGTCTGCCTCTGATTATACATAGCAGTCATCTGCCCACAGATAAATAGATATTACACAAACGCTTGGAGGGAATGACATTTGGCTACCATTATTTTTGGAATAATTTACCCTGCATCCTGAACTTAAAACACCAAAATGATTCATAACGGTTTCTAGACCCAAGTATTTCCATTTAATAAATAAATTCACCTCTGTGACCTTTGTGGACTTTATATTGTACATGTTGTTGGATAATAATAATTTAAAAAAAAANNAAGGCGAACCTAGTGCACTCACTGCCACAGCTCAGAGCCAGCACGTGCAGTGCAAAGGGCTCAGGGTGCTGCTGCAGAGGGGGCTCTAACTCAGCTCTACAGGACATCTCACCCCATCAGCACCTGCAAGCACAGGGGCACTGCTCAGCTCTCTGCAGAACACGCACCTGCAGTGGAAACCCACACTAGCAGAAACCATAACAGCACTGCCTGGGATAGAGATGTGTTTTATATTTCAAATGTGAACTTAATAATTGTCTGCCTATTGTTTGTAGGAGGGAAAATTAATACATATTGGATGCCAAACTGAAATTTTGCATTATCTGAGGGAAATAGTTGTTTCGTGACATCTATGGAATATCTTATATTTTAAAGGAGACCTGCAGCATTTCTCTGATGTGGATAGAAATTTTCTCTGTTTAAAGATTCTACTTGGTCTATGGCGTTTTGTTATAAATTTTCCACAAATAAGGCAAAAAACTTATGAATAAATTATAGCCCCTACTCTCATTCCTTCCCTGATGCCTCTTCTTAATTCTATCCCCTTCAAGTAATCCCCTGTCAGTTCCCCAACCTCAACTACCCCAAACCATGTTTCCACATCACACACTGGAAGTATTGAGGGCAATTCAAAGTCCATGAGGTATACTGTTACTGCTGCACATTTAAAGTGGAAAATGTTTCCAGAGTGTGGTGATAGATGGAAGAATAAAGCCTAGACCCAACAGAGTCAGATTAGTTTCTGTAAAGTTAGCATGCTTTCAAAAATGTCTCTTCAATTAGAACACCAAAATTAAGAAAGCCCCTGATGCAATAGGAACCATATGTGTTTGATATACCCAGTTTCTCTAACATAACATCTAAATATTCAGTTTAAAGAAAATTAAGAGGCTTGTTTACAAAGAACCAGTTTATATGTTTACAAGACTAAGCTGAATATTTTTAGATGGAACAGTTACATACAAGTCATTTCCCCTCATTTTCCCTTGTTTCATGAAGGAATATTACTGTAAAGAAGGAATGTGTTTTCAATGTGGACAGCTGGAGGTACAGAAAACAGCTTTCTGTCACGTGGAACAAATGCAGCAAATTCCTTCTTTACAGGGTGTTTCCTTACAGAGATTAAGTATTAGTGTTCATTACACTATGATGCAAAGCCCCACTCATTCAGAAGTGTGCTAATGACTGTGACCCAAAGAAGAGTTAATTCAGATGGAATCCAGGAAAATGAGGCAACACAGAAACCTCATCAGCAATCCAATCACATGACAAAATGTGAGGCATCTCCAAAGCTACTGCCTGCCAAAAAAAGAAAGGCTGCTGCAAGAAAAATACTTTCACAGCTTGATATCTGGGTCTTGTGACTGCTATCCAAACAAGGAGTAAAAGTGGTACTATATAATGTGGCAGGGTAAACAGAACCACCCACTCACCATCACCTATCATGTTTTTAATTCAGATACATTCTGTTTCTTTAAAAAATGATGGGGGAAAAAGAAACAAAACCTTTTGTTGAACTTGAAAATTATATGTGTAATTATCAGATCTGGCATGACATAGTTGAGGTTCATATATACCATGAACTGTACAGGAATGCATGTTTTGACACAGAGGATCAAACAGCCAGTCAGTCCATCCCAGGTGATGTCCTTTCTACTCCACTGACAGATGCTCGCCTGGGAGGAGTTGCCCCCAGCCAACTATGCATTAGGTTAAGAAGATTTCTCTCTGTAACTCTCAGATGATGACTTTAAAAGTTTTTAAAGAGAATATCTGATTTGAAAAATTTACAGAAAGGAGCAGACCTAAAAGAAGTTAAAACTTTCAGGAACTCTGGGCCAAGGAAGCCTCCACACTTGGCCAAATTGTCTCACAGTAGCCTGAAAACTACTTACAGTTTTCAAAACAGGTCTTGGTAGAATCCGCCAAAGCCTGGATTGGGTGTGATTAAGCCAAAGTATGAGAAGTATTCTATACTTTTGTGCCCAGCTTAGTCAGGGATTGCAGATGCACCAAGAGACTAAAGGGAAATTAATAACCACACACCTCACACAAACAGATGCCTCCATCACTACCACCCCTGCCACCAACACTGGAGTATTTCCCAGTCCCAGACTAAGCTGTGTTTTTGCCCTAAGCCACGGAGCAACAGTTTGGATTAATTTCCTTTGTATCCTAAGCAAGGTCATACCCTTTTCTGGAAGTGTATTTGCTCTTAGCAGGTGTAACATGGAAAAAAATGCCAAGACACCACAATTGGACTCAAAGGTTCCTTCTAAGAAGGGTGGCAGTATCTTGAATGCTTATCTATCCTCATTTCTCAAACACATTGAAAAGGAAAATATCAAACTTCCAATTTTGGACTGTTAAAAGTGCAGATATCTCCTACCCTTCTCTAATTTATTCTAGAACCCTTCCCTGTTACACTCCAGATTCCTACCATTATTTCCATACCTGCTTCCTCAGTATTTTATCTTCTTGCCTTCATCCCTTCAATCCATTTTCTTTCCTTTTCCTTTTTGTTCTTGTCCTTAATCTTGCATTCCCCTTTCTGTGTCCTCTCCCAGCACTATCTTCTCTTTACAATATTCCAAAACTTTCAGCTCTTTATTTTCCTACCTGTATTTATTTCCTGGCTTTGAGTTTTTCTTTTTCCCTTCATTCCCTACCCTTTCATCTATCCTTTCCCCCCTAGAGCTAAAATGATACTCCATCCATGACCTACCTGAAAAGAGAGTTACATCTTTTAAGTCCATTGTCAGTACTAAAGAGATGGAAAATATCTCAAAAAGAGCTAAATGACTATTCCAGTCACTGTCCTGGACAAACAAGTGTAACTCCCATCAACAGCTGGAGAAGTTCAGCACCTGAGTAAAGTTATTTCCCAATTGCCACCAGTGATTGTTTGGCGTGGGAGTCCTGCTATAGCCATCTGTCCTCACACTAGGGCACAGAGATACAGACAGAATTTCATGCAGTGGCTGCAGGGTGTTGGTGATGAGAAAAACAACTCTGATAATATAAGTCCTTTCTTCACTCTTAACTGAGAACAGAACCTAACTGAAGCGAAAATTTTGTTGAAACTTAAAAAGTTAGGAAGGGACCCATATAAATGTGAAGACAGCTATGCACCACTTCACCCTGGTATTCTGCTGGATCTCTAACAAAATACCAAAACATCACAAGAAAAGTTTCTTGCATGGCAAGCATTGTGTAATCAGTATCACTAGTAATAAAAGTCTTACTCTTGGCTTCAAATAAAGTGTTGTAACATCCTGCAAAAGGACAGAATTACCACACAAGCAATTAGGTCAAGAGGATAAAAAGACTAAGAAGCATTCACTCCCCGAAATTCTTGAGATCTGCCCATCGAAACAGTAATGTTTGCTTTTCAAGACAAAACAAGCTAACAGAAACATGCACTAGGAATCATCTTTATGGCCAGCACTACAGACAGATTACTGGGGAACACTTTTGTTTTTCATGGTGAATAAATTTCCCCTGTAACACTCCCCAGTTGAAAGCCCAGTTTCCCATCCAGCTGGTGGTGCCTGGACAAGCTGGAGCTGTCTTGTGCATGGCTCAATCCAACTTGCACACCAGATCTTACAAAATTTCCTCTGTTTTCTTTGTCTCATTCTTTTTATATTGCTTCTGGTGGTTTTCTCTATGTGTTTTTGTTGCTGCTTGCTTCCCCCTCTTACCACTCTCCAACTGCTTGCTGGGCAGGCACAGCAATTCCATGTAAGGAATGCAGGAAAGAGAAGCATTCCTTGATTGTTCTGTGCACAGTAACTTGCACGACATTTGATCATAGACAGAGATTAAGTCATTCATGAGTAGGGCCCAAAGGGAGGAACAACTCCAGAAAAACAACCCTCCTCATCTGTTAGTGAAGCATCCAGGACTCTACAACCATTACTGCCACACTTACAGTTCATAGCCGATCTGGCAAAGCAAGGAATCCAACTGCAGGCTCTGTGGTTTAAATAAAATGTATCTACAGCAGCTTGGATCAATGTTTAAAAATGTTCCATGTTGTTTTAGTCCAAGGACAGGCTTTTAAAATTAAAAGAAAACTTTGGCTTTAATTACAGATTAAAAGTGAAAGTTGTTTAAAAAGAAGGCATATTCTAAGAACAGTAATGGAAGTTATTTAAAATTTAAAACTCATTTTTCTCTCTCCCAGAGTGTGACAAGTCTCCTTGTAAATATTTAAAACACAAGTTTGAAAGCTATTAATTTGTGGACAATATTTAGGGTGCTTCTGCCTTGCTGTTGTGAATCTTTGGCAGAGCTCAACTTTTTTCTACATTTATACTTTCAATCTAATATAAGTGTCAGATTTTGATGCATGTTACAATGGCCAAAAAATAACCACAACTGTAACTTGTACCTCCTTTTCCCCTAAATTTTGTCACCACGTATGTGTGATGCAGCAAATGTCACCACCCTGTGCATAAATGCAAAGGGTTTATTCCAGAGCAGCTACAAGCAATGTGATCCCACAGTGTTTAGGTGCTACAATGGAGAAGCTGCTGCTCTTGGGATGATTTTCAGCAACAATTGCCCATCTGAAAATCATTAGTGCATAGCAGTGGATTTTCCACATGTTCATATGCTGGACAAGCAGGTTGCCCTTGAAGTATGGTTCCCTGGGGGAAGAAGGAAAACCCAGAGAAAAGTATTCTATTGTCAGATCACGGTTTCACTAGAGCCAGACAAAAATATGGTCAAGCATTCACATGGCTGCTCTGCTGGCAAAACCATAGGGTACCGAAATGGAGACAGCTAATGAGGAAGGCAAAGAATGACTCTCAGAAAGAAGACCTTAAAGGAGTGCAGATTTTTTTTTTTTTCATTTAAAAATTGAAAACAAGGGGTAAGTATGCAAATGTAATGACTTTCAGATTACTGACCTTTATTTTTATAAGGTCAAAAAGGTTTAGAAAGGGTAGTATTTTCCCAATAAAATATCTCATCTTTTAATTCAGCTGTGTTTGAAGCACCAATAAGAAAGTATTGAAAGAGCCTAAGTAAAAAAGTGTATGATTCTAACTAGGCAGTATTTGTTATTTAATGCCCCATTAATCGATAATTTGGCTTGAAGGAGGGAAAAAAAGTTGGCAAAAGGGAATGGAATTCTTTAGCTCCTTGTTTTACTTAAGAAAAATTCCCAATGGGCTTCACTTAAACAAAGAACTTTAGTTTTCCACTGGAAAGACAAAAAGAAAATCTTGGTCTAGCATGTCCTGCCACATGCTTTAACTACACAGTAAAAGAGTATGTACTTGGATCAGAGGCACATTTCAAAAGTGTAGTATTTATTAGCTGCTCTGTTGCCAAGTTCCTATGAACTATTATCATTTTATTATAACTAAGGTATATTTTTACTGACTAAATTATATTTAGGTTTTTAGTTTAAGCATTTGAAGGTCTTGGAGTGTCACGTACAGATGACATACAATATATCAAAGGCCTTTGTTGATTTTCTCCCTCCTCTCCTCTCCAAACAGTTACCCTGTATTTGTGAACTCAGTGTGTCTGATTTACCTAAACCCATATTCCAGCTGTAAAGATATGTGGGGGCCAAGGGTGCAATATCCTTGGATGAAGCAGAGCTCACCAAGGATGAAGGTGAGCCCTGTCCCTGGATAACCACGGCACGTGTGTCCCTCACAGCCTGAGGGGCAGGACAAACCCATCCCTCCCTACCACCTCCTTCAGACACCTTGCCCCAACACTCATCTCTCACCTTTTGGCCAGCTCACCTAGACCTGGCTTTTCTCTGAGACCTGCTGCTCCCAGCTGGGCCACGGGCTGCAGGTGTCCATGGTGGGACATGGGCTCCCATGGGCGATGGTGGGAGGAGCCAGTGGCTCATGGAGAGTTTACCTCAGAAGACCCCTCTCCTGTACCTTCTGTAAAAGGATTTTGGATCCTGTGGGGAGTGTGGAGCCACTGTCTGGAGGCTGTCCAAACACACTGGAAAGGTGACACGGCCATGAGGCAGGAGAGGGTTTGGTGGGCTCACATCAGGCTGAGTGCTGCCACTGCTCTGGACAGGGAAAAGGTGTTTCTGAGCAGCCATAAAGCCCATGGAGAGATATCAGAGCTCCCCAAACCTAAGCAAATGCAATAGTACCACAGCACTGAATACAGCCTTCATTTTTCCTACTTTGTGCAAGGAATGAAGGCTAAGGAATACCCAAATATGAGCACTTACATTCTCCAAGGCTCACTCTTTGATCTGTGAGCAAAGATCCCATTGAAAGCAGCAGGAGTTCACAAAATGAAGTTTGGAGAGCTTTGCAAACACATGAACACTGTATGTCAAATCATGCAGCATGCTTTGGGGCCAAAACATTCAAACTCCAGACCAGATCTGTGCAAATTGGATTTTTGCACTTCCAAAGGGTTGGTTTTAAAACATATCTGAGTGTCTGTCCCTTAATTATCAGGTGAAGATAAACGCCCTTTGAGCTGGGTATAGATATAATTAGTGACCCCTTCTGAAATAAGAGGGAAGAGAATCAGGTGTGTGAATCTGTGATTTGAATGAGGTATAGAAGAATGAGAAATATTAAGGACACTTTCCCTATATAGATTCACAGCAAATGTAATAAAAAGAAATTAATGCTTATGTGCACATGTAGCAAGGAGAAACTATCACTCACAGGGTCATTAGACAAGGAGTGAAAACAGCAGCAGAAAGGCTACAAAGGGACAAAATACTAAAGGGGCAAAATACTAAAAGGAAAACAGGCTTATAAAGACACCTGCCATTTTTATTCATTTAAATGTTTAAACAAGTATTTCTTCACATCAGTTTAGACAGCAAAAATAAGCCTTTGCATAAAACAAAGGATTATGGGGATCAATACCTGCAGGTCAGCCTTGTCTTCTCTGCTGACTTCTGTGAAAAGGATTTTCAGCTTTGCAGGGACAATCTGGAGTAAGCAACTCAGCAAGGTATGGGATTTGAAAGCAAGATATGTCATTGTTTGTAGACAATACAGTTGGGAGCCCCTTTTCCTCTGTCTTTGCAAAATTCACTGCCATGGTAAACTTCTGCACACCTCTGAGCTGAAGGTGCAAGCACAGCTAAACAGCAAGAGAACACACTTGAATTCCACAGATACCATCGTAATAGAGCACGAAGGAAATACATGTGCATCTGTGTGTATGTCTATATGTGAAACATGGGAAATCTTACAAACACCACTACAATCTCAAGCGCTGACCAGAGCAGGGCAGATTTTTTGGTTTCTCTTCACTTCAAAAAGTGCCACTAAACAACCAGCACTAGAGAGATTCAACAAGTAGGAGGCCCAGAACGACTGTAAGTATGATATCTCAGATAGAGAGGAGCTCCAGGCTTCACCCAGCACCCCTGCTTCCCCAGCTGACATAAGTTTCACGGGCTGCACGTGGCTCTCTCTGGCAGTGCTGGCACAGACAGTGCCGCAGACACCCAGAGCTTTCCCTGACAGAGGAACAAAGGCTGTTGGCTTCTGGAGGAAGCTCCTATTCAAAGATGATCCCGGGGAAATGAGTTTGATGCAGAAATCAACAGCTATGCCAGCTAAAAAGCACGAGAGAGAGAAGAGCAGGGCAATGATTTTAGTGTGTCTGTGTGAAGGGGAACCCAGCACCCCAGCAAAGCTGCCATAAACAGTCAGGAGCAGACCACTGGATTTGCACACCAGCCCCAGAACCTCCTTCCCGAGCAGCCACAGTCCAGACTCTGCATGGGGCAGCCCATGGTGGGACAAAGCCAGATCCTGCTCCTTGGGGTAGAAAGAGCAATTAGACAAACAGGGGCCTGGGATAAAAGTCTCCCTGAAGTCGAGGGCCGAGAGGAATTCTCCAGCGCACGGAGAGCTCGTTAAAGCTGCCCGCGGTGTCCAGCCCGCAGAGAACATCCAGTGCAAGGAGCGCGGTCCTGCCGCTGTTTTGCAATGCATTACAAAATACCTTGGCTAGCAGAAAGAATTTGAGGCAATTTGCTCCTGAAGAGCCAGGTCGTGAAGAGCCTTCATTTTTCCAGCAAACTGGATTTAAGTTGACAAATAGTAACAGAGAAAAAAAAAAAAACCCTGACAAAGTAAGGGGAGATGGAGAAACCGACAAGGTTTAACTTGATCTTCGAGGGTGTAAATCTGTCAATACCCACAAATGACCACAAGGCCATATGCCAGTTTTCACTCTGAGATACTGTAACTAAGACATTTGGCTGGTACCTCACATTGGAAAGAAAGTTTTTACATTTAGAAATGTAAAACATTGTAACATTTAAGGAATTTTGGCTACAGCCCACTAGCCAGCCTTCCCCCAGCCTCAGCTAGTGGATTATTTTGAATGTTGCTTTGCTTTTCGTGCATCTGTTGCCTAAATCAATGTGGAGGCATGAGGGAGGGACTGAAAATTGGCTCTAGAAATACTGGTATATTTTAGTGTCATAACTGAGAGTCTTGGCAATCCCTTTTAACTCGAAATGTCAGTGCCATACCAAACGGTCTGGTCATCATAACCTCAATTTCTGGCCATCAGTGAAAGAACAGAGATAGAGTCTCTGACATCGGGTTTCAAAGCCACTGTGAAAAATTAAGAAAAACAGATTTCATGCCTCATTGGAATTTTGCTTTACCTATTTTTGTGTTTCTTTTCAGCTGTTCCAGCTTGAAATGTTTATCTGATCTCTTTCTGTTTGAATAGTTTTTCACTTTTCCAGATTTTCTACAATGTAATTTACCTCTCCAAACCTCTTCCCTGCTTGAAAAAGCTCCCCTTTTTTTTTCCTTTTTTTTTTCTTTTTTTTTTAGCTCATAAAAAACTCACATATACAAGCCTTTTGCATGCTTTTACTGTTAGGACATATTTCTCCTTTAGCAGATCTAAAGTGGTGATTTGATGCCAATTTAATGCCATAAAACATAAAAGACCTCAACAGGTCTTTAGTAATTGCTGGTAATTTCCACATCTGCCTCTTTATCTCATACCCAAATTTTTAAGTCTGTAGTGAAGTGGATTTAATATCACTGAATCCAACTCTGGTTTTCTGGATAATTAGAAATTGAATTCTACATATGAACATTAGACAAGGTTTTGCAGAACAGGTGTTTCTAAAAGTGCTCCCCTTTCTCCTTCAAGCTGACAAAACTCTCACTTGCAAACAACACCTACAAGTCCCTGACACTTTCTGAATTGCATTTACAAACTCATCCACAGCCCAGCATTATTCCATGCAGATATCCCTTCAGTCCACTTCTCAAATTGTGTCAAAACCCTATCAAAAGCTTCTCTGTGAGTACACATGGAATATCAGAAGTCTGGTCTCACTAAACTGCTTTCATCATTATGTTTCTGGTATTCACATTATGGACAAATGACCTAAAAAATTTCAGTTAAACACATAAAGGAAGGTTGGTTTTTTTGTTTTTTTTTTTTTTAAATTACAGAATTACTTTTAAAAACCACAAACCTGCAAAGGGAAATAGGATTTGCTGGATCAGATAAGATCCCTAGTTTATCTGGTCAGGCACGTTCAGTGTGTAGCTTTTTAGAAAAGAAAATTAAAATGGGAGGAAGCAATGGTGAATAAAACTGATTTTGCAGTTCAATACTGTATCAGTTTTTACAGTATTTTGAGAAGAATTAAAAAAAAAACTCACCCAAAAGAAAACAATCCATTATTCTTATTTCCCTAATTTTTTCTATTACAACCAATAGATAAATTCTATCATTTGCACCAGCACAATTACAATTTCTTAACCTACTTGAGAATCATCAAACACTGCTTTGGTGCACGAGCCTGGAGAGTTTCAAGTGTTTGCCACTCATATCAAAATCTTGCCATGGTTAGGAAAATGGATGTGTTTGTGCATCCAACCTGTAGGTATTGTTTGCAAGTGATAGTTTTGTCAGCTTGAAGGAGAAAGGGGAGCACTTTTAGAAACACCTGTTCTGCAAAACCTTGTCTAATGTTCATATGTAGAATTCAATTTCTAATTATCCAGAAAACCAGAGTTGGATTCAGTGATATTAAATCCACTTCATTTAAATCCAAAGCATTTTCTTTATTTACAGCTGTATGACTGAATACAAACAAGCTACTTTTCACTAGTTTCACCACAGGCATAAAATATTTCAGACTCCAGGACTACTGAGAAGCTCACAGTTTTTTTCACCAGTCATCATGCTCCAAATTTACAAGCCTAACTCAGATGGTTATTACTGGGATGTACCTGCTTAAATCCCTTCCACAGATGGGAGAGTGAACACTGTTCATGCCAAGTTTCAGTCTGGATTGAATTTTTACTGCTGGGTCATAAATTTGCAGATTAAAAGGGGTCTAATGGAAACACAGGTACAACCTTAACTACAGCAACATGAAGAGCAGCAAGGTAACTAACACTGCACGAAGGACAGTCTGTGCTACAAGCAGCATCTACCAGGATTTACCCAAAGTCACATTATTTCTCCCCAGCAGCGGCAGAAGGAGGCTGGGACATGCAGAAAACTCATGCCAGGTGTGAAGTTTCAATTCAGATGTTTTTCCAGAAAGAAGTGAAACTTTTATGGGCTTGCCATTCCTTTAAGTTTACTGCCCCAGCCAGAATGTGAGAAGTCCAGCCCTTTTTTCCCTTCTGCTACTACCCTGTCTCGCCTGTGCCTGCCTTGTCTGCACCTTGTCCCCTCCTGGTCACACTTTCTTGCCCTGCACACAGGTTACTATGTTAGTAAGAACCACCAAAGGCAGTGGTTACTTGTGATGAAGATTATAGATTTCATATGTAAAAGTGATCCACTGGGCAATAAAGAAGAGGTTTATCCCTGTAATTTCTCTTTCTCCATGCAGGTGCCATGAGCAGATGTCTTGGTGCAGGAGCAGAGTCAGCTGCAGTCCCACACGAGCCCTGAGGAGCAGAACAGGCACATTTCAGTGCTGGAGCCAGCACAAGCCTTGCTTGCAACCCAGTGATCTGCCTCCAGCCATGGCTTTGTCTGCTCAAAAGTGCTTCCCCATCACTGATATAAAGCTGTGTGTGATTTCTAAGCCACTTCTGATGAGGTGACAGCACACACCTCTGTCTTTGCATTTTATTCCTCTTTTTTGCTGTTTTGCTGTATAAAATCATGCCATATTTTTCAAGTTCATTGGACTGCATCTCCCTTTGACACAAACAGCTGATACTCACGTTTTGCTGCTGGGTCTCCTTGGTAAGGGACAGAGCAGATCCACCCTCCTTTGTGCCTTCAGAAGCCTGCTGGGGGACAGCAGCAGTGCCAGGGCCCCTCTGCATGCACACCAAGGCAGGGTGGAGCAGCCAGGCTATGGAGACATCCCACAGGATGCAAACCATTGCTCCTGCCTGGTGCTGCCCTGCTCTGTCCCAGCACCCAGGGCTTTCTGCTGCTCTGCTTGAGCTGGTACAAGGCTCATTTACCCTGTCTCGTTATCCCCCCCAGCCCTGCTCTGCCCTCCTTCCTGAGCAGTGTTTCTTTTTGCAGCAATGGCTGCAGCTGGCTGATGTTTGCAAGGCTGAGGGACCCCGGAGTTATGGCAGAAGCCATGGCAAGGCAGCACGTGAGCCTGGCGTTTCTACTACAACAGATCAGCACACAAATTTGGCTACTGGGGAAAATCCTGCTCAGCAGTGGAAGGGGAGAAGGAATCACATCCATTTCACTAAATGAGTTTTCCCAAGCTGTAGTTTCACACAGTCTTTAAATATCCTTAAATTAACTGCTAATTTTCTAACTAATTTCCCTATTATATTCATTACTAACCATGCAGTCTAGAGCTAAAACTGGAAAACAGTCTGATTTATGACTATGTGCTTTTCCATGCACATAATTTCCTGAAACATTCACATTTTGGCTGGCCCCAGGTTTTAAAACCAAGCATAATTCTGAAGACATTCAGAACAATGGGAAAATGAGGATAAATATTTTTTTCTCTTTGAAAACACCTTCACTAAATGAGTGAAGCCTAAGGCTTGCCAGAGAACAGCCCTTGCTGAGGCCTGGAGCATTGACTAACTCTAAAGAGGAGTATTAAAATATACAGTTGTTAGAGTCTGGTGACAGTACCACACATTTTTCCTGCTGTGTCTGAGAGAGGTCTTAGGTAAGCACAGGGGTCTGATGCTTTTTGGCCACTGCTGTGAATATCTGGATTGGGAAAATTTTAATGGTCTTGGAGAAACAAGGGCGGGCTTGCTGCACAGGCAGCGACAACCTGTGGCCATGGAAACATGGCTGGTGCCCTGGTTTTTTTTGGTGTCTTCTCTGATTTTTCAGTCAAATGTTGTAATTTTTTCCATTTCAAATCATTCATGCAGGAACATCTTATTCCCTACAATGATAAAGCTGTCAGGAGTCCTGACACGTGCTGCTCTGAGGCAAGCTGATTTGAAGAAAATCCTTTGCAGCCAACAACTGGCTCAAGACAGTTTTTACTGAAGCATGGGGAAAATTTGCCATGACATCAACAGAAGCAAAACCATAAGAGGTACCCACAGTCTGCCTCTGCTCTGTGGGGTCTCCACTGAAATTATACCTGAATTATAGAACTGGCACAAATATGCTGCTATTTGAAGCACATCTTATCTGCCTAGAAGCAGACCTCTGGAATTTTTAATATTTTGGGTTTAAACTGGGAAAAAAGCCTTAAACATTCATAACCTTTTGCATTTGAAAACGAACAGATAAAACAAGAATGCATGGGTTTTGTATACAGCAACTGTGAGAAAACAAATACTCTCTTTTCCAATGAAAGAATGGAGTGGAGAAAAGTGGCACAGGAAAACTGCCCTACTCGGAGTGCTGGTTCCCCTCTCAGCAGGGCTGGCTCCAGGCAAAGCTCTTCCTTGTCAGCTGGCAGTCCCTGGGTGCCCAGGCTTTTGGGACAGTGCTCTGTCCCCAGCTGTTGTTGCTCCCAGCCCACCCAGTGCTCTCTTCCTCCATTCTCTTGCTTGAGAGAGGTTGGAACTGCTACCTTCCCACAAAAAAGATTCTGTTTTGATGAAGCGCTGTTTTTTGGGGTCATGTGGAAAAATCCTGACCCATTCCCCTTGCAGCTCAGGTACTGAGAAATCAAGAAACTAAAGAGAACTAAAACACCAGCTTATTTGATTTTTGGTGTTTGAACTAAAAGAAATGCAATAAGTGAACCAAACTAGCAGGGAACGGGTGGGATCTTTAAAGTTCTCAGGTTTGGGCTATCACATCTGGTCTATTAAACCTGATGCTTCCCCGTGTAGTAAAGCCATTTCCTTTTATTCTTTCTTTAGAAAAAATAACAGAACAGTAAATTAAACACAATCTTCTCCTCAATTCTCAATTCCACGCTATTTTAGTTGATGAATCAGGTCACGAAATAATAAAATTCCTGCAGAAATACGATCTTAGCTGTGTAACCTTCAAATTGCAGTTATGCTGCTGTGTGCATTTAATACTGTACTTGACATTCACCTTTTACATTTCACTTCTGGATGACATTAGGATCTGCAAAATAGACCTCCTTCAGCTCTCCCAGGTTACCATTTATTTCAAAGTATCCCCAAGGTCTCCAGCACCATTTAGATCCAACTTGCAAAAGTCACTGCCGTGAGCAGTTTTTGTGGGTCCCTTGAGTTGTTTCTGAAAACAGGTTCCATTGTGTTCATATTATGCTTTCAAATTTTATGGCTTATTTTTAAATTACATGTTAATTTCTAAAAATGCTAAATTGCGAGGAAAAGTTGGCAAGGACCACACAAAATCTCAGCACTGTTCTGCAGTTTGTGTCTCTCTATAGTACTTATGTGCATGGCTACCCCTTACATTTAAGTGCTCTGTAGGAATGTGGGCCTGATCCTGCAGCGTGCCGAGGGCCTCATCAGAGGTGCTCAGTGTGCTGCAGTAAATGACCCAGGATCATGCTTTATAAACCACTACCTTTGCAAGATCCAAAGGAAAGAAAGAAAGGAAGGCGAGAGGAAAGAAAAAGTCGGTAGTAATGAAAACATCAGAAACAGAGCATACTCCTGCGTATAAATGTCTAAAAATAGAGATCAAACATCCTCAAAAATCAGCCAGTCATTCAAGCGTTTGTTTAAAACCACCCTCTTTTCCAGGCCTGCAAGTCTTGAGTTTCCTCACTGTTTTTATTTGTTCTGGCTTTTCTACTGTGCTAAGCAACATATAAAGTGAAATCAATGAAAAATCTGCCTAGAGAAAAAGGACTCCCCGTCCTGCCATTTCATCTCTTTTTCTCTTGTTTTAATTTTTGCTTTCCTTCACTAGACAACAATATCCCAGAAAGCTGGGAATTTTTCATTTCCTTGTGCTACAACGACGCAGAACATTTTGTTTCTGCAGGTGACTGACAGTAGGTACTTAGGGAGCACTGCAGCATGATTACAGAAAAGTCAGCATCCTAGTGATCCGTAAACCAAAGACTGACGTTGCCTCTTTAGATTTAGATTCAGCTTTACTACAAACATTAGCTCTTTTCCTTGTAGGTTTCTAGAGTGCTTGTTGCAGTCAAGACTGTTATTTCTGCATGCATTTGTACAACAAATACAGGTAGACAAGTCTGCTTTCACTTATTCCTGTCACACAGAGAACCCGCTGTGAGTGACTGCATGCCAAGCAGTTAGTGAAAACCAATTCTCCAACACGGCTTTTTAACTAAACAAAAACACTGAACCAAGCCTTTCAGTCATCAGTTTAAGATGCATATTTGACCAATTACCTATACTTACATATTATACCCGCACCAGGATTGATCTGAACTGAAATTTTCTGCTTTAAGTGAATACACTTGTGTATGTCCTGTTATATACATAAGAATATCAGCTTACGACAGAAAGGCTTACAGAAGCCTGTGCCATACCCGAGCTGGCTGCTCTCTTGCTGGGTTGCCCCGTTCCCCCCACGCCGCCTCCTGCAGCAGCTCCCGGCTCCCCAGGCCGGGAATGGCAGCGTGGGCACCACACCTGCCCAGGCTCTGGCTTGGGGCTTGCTGCTCCTGCTCCAGCACCGAAACCGCTTCCCATGAGCTCAGGATAATTGTGTGGAGGTATAAAATGAGGCTGCTCTGCCGACAGTCAGTTATACAGCCCGTCCTTGATCTTTATGTGGGATTTCCCAGTTGCGTGAAGCCGGAGTAGCATATGGTCCCGTGTTTATAAGCATGTTAATGACTGAAATGGGAACCTCTACAACCCGTTTTCCTTATAAACTTTAAACTGCAATTTCTTGTTTTTGTTATTGGACACTGCGCTCATACGCTGTTAATTTGGCGCAGGCTGTTGAGACACACGTGGCCACACTGACCCCGGGCGCTGGGCAAACAAAGCAGCTCCAGACACGCTGATGTACCTGAAATCAGGGTCCAGCCCCTAATCAGAACCAGACAGCGAGAGTAATAAGCTTTCTTACTCATGATCTGCTACAAAAAGTTACCTTTCCAGAGCAGCACAACAGAGAATTAGTTTGAACGCCAGTGACTGCCTGTCCTTACAGGCACAGCGACCTTGCCTAACATTTCTCAAAAATAAAACATCAGTCAGTTTTCACTCTGTGCTTTTTGAAATGCTGCTTAAAATGCCTTCATCAATTAAAACGTCTAGTATGGACTTGACAATCATGCAACAGCTCCTTTGTGTTAAAAATTAGCTGTTTTGCTCTACAAAAAATTGCAGTGTGGAACTCCTTGTAAGTGGCAATATCTCACTCAAAAATACACTTGCCACTTTCAGGAGGGTACGAGTGGTAAAGTCAGCCATACCCTGTTATTTGCTTAACCAAAACGTATTACAGCTATTTTTGAAAACAGATCCAGTAGTGGGACAGTACTGCACTGAGAACTGCCAACCCAGATATTCAAATTACAAAGAAAAAACATTTAAAAAGTGTATCATCCTTATTTATCTCTCCCTACATAACAATCATGTAGATAATTTCATCTATTTGAAGGCAAGTTTCGTAAATGGACAATGCCTTGAAAATATCTGGTTTCTTCATGAAAAGCTTAATTCCTGCATGTTTAACATCAGAAAGTCATTAATGGGACTGTAATCTTGTAACTGAAAAAAGCCTATTTGTACCCATATTTCCTGAATGTTCACACATATATAGCAAAATATAGATATAGATATAGATATACAAAAAAGTAATCTATATACATATATCATATGTATATCATGTGTATATCTATGACCTTTTTTTCTTCCTATATACTGCCTGTCTGTTTTCAAAGTGCAAAAAGAATAAAACTACATCCTAGGAGCTGCTGGTCTGTTCTCAAAAATGCGAAAATTTTAATGAAGATATTTAGGAACTGACTTAAATACAGTCTCAAGAGGAGTTCCAGGAATGTCACTTACGAACTTTAGGGACAAATATACTAGTTTTTAGTCATTCCAGCACAGCTGGTGAATTTACATAGTTGCAGTGTGCCTCCCTCAGCCTTTACATTAACGACCATATTTTTCAGTGCAGCTTGAAATTTGTCAAGAAGAATCCAGCAGCAAATTTATTAAAAATTTTAAAAATTCATTGCATCCATTTTTTAGGTTATGGTAGAAAGTACAGAAAAACAGAATTTTACATATCTGAGCTTCTGCATCTGCTCTTGAGTAACTTTTCACTTAAAAATAAAACTTGGCACACAATACACTCGTAATGCAGGCCAAATGCATTTGGTATGTTCAAAAAAAAAATTAACAGAGAGAGTTTATTTTGAAACTTATTAATTGAGCAGGCACTATTCTTTCTCCCCAGAGGATCCCATTTCTCTACAGGGCCCCCACTCATTCTTCAGTCATTCCCAACAAACTGCACACACACAAAAATCCTCCTAATCCCCACCAACAGAACTCAGCCTTGTGGCCCCTCCACATGGACAAAAAACCAACAGAAAATGTGCCAAAAAAAGAGAAAGCAAAGGCTGCAAACTGGAGACGTTACAAAGGCACCTGAACCTGCCTGCCACGGAAGCCAAGGGGCACCAAGTACAAAGTCTAAATCTGTATTAACTTTACTGCAAAATCCTCCAGTACTTTTCAGCAATATCCATCCCTAAAGTGATGCTGCCCTCAGGGTGGTCCCTGGCAGAATAACCTGCCAAGAAAGGCCCAGGACAATGCAAGGAGCTGCTGCAATAAGTGGAAACCCTGAGACACTGGTGGAGACCTTCAGAGACTGGGGTGCAAAACTTCATATTTTTCAAGATGAATTTTTTTTTTTTACCTTATCTCCCAAAGCCATATAGAAGAAGTTTCACAAGAGGAGCCTTCCAGCAGCTCCTGACTCATGGGGACTTAAGCAAGTCCTGATCTTGCCCTGATTTACAGCAATTTACTGGCATGAACCAGGCAGTCCCATGTGCCTTGCTCTGACTGTAACACAGTGGGTGACACTAGATCATACTTGTATGTTTTTACTGATAAGATTAGACTAAATAATAAACTATGTGTAACCCTTCAAAAAACAGCAAGACAAGGTATTTAATAGCCAAGTCTGTGGCCCCTTAGTTCTGGAAAGTGATGCAGAAATTAGTCTTCACTAATGCCTGTGTTCCTAAGAGATGCATGAGCAGCAAAGGTCACATACTGGACAAGGTACTCAGGACAGAAAAGGTGCTGTACAACAGGGGAAGGTGTTCACATGCACTCCACTGAAGGGCATATGACTCATGTAAGTGTCACAAACAGCCACCTTGACATTTCAAAGCCCTCCTCCTCCTCCCAGCTGTGGCCATGGAGAACTTTAGTCCTCCTCTAGCCCTCCCTTATTGTAATAGAATGCTCAGGAATTTTCTCCTTCCTTAGGCTCCTCTTAGTGCTGTCAAAAAGTGGCCTGTAAGTGTCATTTCAAAACTTATCCCCATTGCTCCATTTGAAAATCAAACCAGCTTCATTAGTGATCAATAACAACACTTAATGTAATACTGCAGGTAGAACTGCTCCAGAGAATGAAAGGGTGGACAGGATTTATCCACTGTGATATGAGAGGATGGACAAGAGTAATCCCCTCTCACACAAGAAGATGGACAGGAATTATCCACTGTCATATGAGAGGATGGACAGAAGTCACCCAGTCTCATAAAAGGCACAATCAGGTGACACTTATTCCAGGAGCCACTGTCTACTGAAGATGTCTGTAATAGAAAAGATGCAGAAAAATATCCCTTACCTGTCCGATAGACAAAATTGCCTTCTGTCTCTGATGATGATGGAGACACCAGTTCCTCCTCAAATTCATTGGAACTAAATGAACCAGAATGATTCCTTTGCCTTGTTTTTTCCATCATAGCTGCATTAGTAGCCATGACGTGTCTCAATGAGTCATTTAGGTAACGATTCAGTAAGCTGCTTTTGTATTTGGGGGGTGACACATAATCCTCATTGGCACTTGCTTCTGGTCTCACTCCTGTTTTTATTACTGAACTTTCAGTTTTAATCACAGTGTGATGAACTGGTTTGCTATATCCCCCTTCATTCATATGATTTCTTGGAGGATTTTCTCCATCTGAAAACAAAAGAACAAAGATACAGTAATACATTGAGTACTTAATATTTATATTAACACGAGGCTTTCTCTACATGTTTTTAATTGTGATAAATATAACTACAACTAGACAGTAATTTCAGCATTAGACACTGATTTTCATTTTCTTCTGTTCACACATTGCTCATAGTAGTTCCCATGATTCTCAGATGTTCCAGGTATTCTAAATTAATTAGCAGTAGAAAACAGTCTGTGAGTCCAACTTGTTCATGAGTAACACAAGACAGGTAGAAAAAAATTGAAAAGCTCCCTAACTCAATGATAAGCATTTAAAAAGCTGTGTGAATAGGCTGAATTCTTACTATCATAACTTGAAATTTGGTTTGCCTGAATACCACAGCATATTTAGGTGCATTTGCTTAAACTGTACTCTTTTATATGTTCTGCAAGCAATCTTTTCAAGGGAAGTGAGTAGAAATGTGAGTACATTCCCACATTTTTCAAGAAATGTGAGTACAGACTGAAACTGGAACAAAGATATTTGAAATTTAGTACAAATTGGGACATACTCTTCTAAAAATTCACATACAGATTTCTGACAATGTTCTGTACGATTTGTTCCTGTCATTGTATCTCCATGTCACAACTGTCTAAAAAAAATACTCACAGACAGAATTAATACAAGTGTTCTATTAAAAATACAGGGTACTTTAAAAAAAATCTTGCTTTTGTTAATTTGAGTAAGAAAGAGAATTCCAGTGCATCCTTTATGGAAAACGGCTGCTAGCAAAATACATCAAATAAATAACAGTAATATTCAGTTTACCACCTAAGATGCCTCACTAATCAGATTCTCCCTTTAATTATGTATATTGCTATGGCCTTCCATGAAGGAAAGTAACAGTCAAGTGATTTCTCATTTCTTTATACCAACAAACATAATCAATTTTTTCCTTTAATGCAGATTAAAGGAATATGCTTGTAGAATGTAATGAACAAACAATTATCTTTCTAGCAACAATGAAATATAATAACACACAGCCAGACTGCCACCTTGAACAACTTACACAATCCTGCTTTGCAAGGCTGCCAAAAAAGGCACCTAATTCACAAAAAAAATAAAGGCAGATCCACTGAGGATATTTGTGATTAAAAATTAGAGCTAACTTAGGGTACCTAATACTTTCTAAATATATTTTAATCAGTTTAAAATCGATAAAAGAGCATCAACAAACCTTCAGAGCATGAGTCATCGCTGCTGACGCTGAGTCGCTCAGCATTTCCCTGAACATATTTGTTGTAGAGTTTTATCCGTAGAGCCCAGCTAAGATCTGGCTGCCTGACTGTGTTCTTCAGGCGACGTCTTGCATTGGCAAACCAGTTTGATACCTGCACACAAACGTGTCTATTAGCTCCCCTTGAAAATTACGCAAATAAATAAATCCATAGAGCCCTCCAGAGTCTGACGTAAGCTTTGAGGATACTGCAAACAACAGAAATATGAACAGAAGTCCACAAAATTACCACTGAGCAGAGCAGGAAGCTCATACAGGAAGGCAATTTCAGGCTTCCCACCCTTCCCAAGTGTTAGGAAAACCACATTATCACAAGGTTTCAATTAAGGTGTCCCAAATACTAGCTTTAAAATAATCTTTTTTTTTTAATTTTAAAGGTAAAACCCTGATTTTTTAATATGAACCTTCAACATATTACCAACTTCCTAAATTAAATTAATATCTAATATTCAGGTATTTCCTTTGATATTTATATAGGCTACAATAAGGCTATTCAGCAGAAAAAGACATTCTAAATTTGTGTATATAAAAGCCTAAATTCTCCCTCGTACTTTAACAGAACTCTTAGTCTGACAAGTCTTACACAGAGTACAATGTAGTTTGACTCACTGCAGAAATCAACCATTTGCTCTACAGAGCAGCTGATTTTACAAACTCTCTTTGTTGTGGACAGATTAAAAAATAGTAAAGATGCAATTCTTCACAAGATGGGTACTAAACAATAGTCTGCTTTGTCTTCTTTCCCAACTGAAAAGCATTTTCTAGAGTCTGACTTAGTAAAATGGATACATGTTAGTATCCCCCTAGCATACAGGCTCCTTACAAAGTCAGGCTCAAACAGGAGTATTTCAGAGTGTTTTAGGCACTGAATGAGCAAAAAGGCACAGTCTACCCTTCAGTGCCAGCAGTGCTAATTAAACCACCAAATAGGATGCATGTACTTGCAGTGACTTTGCATGAAAGCACACCTGAGAAAATGCTGGCCTTGATTCTACTGCAACTCAAAAAAGATAGAAAACAGAAAATACTGACAACTCTTATCTTTACTATGAGCAAGAGCAGAGGCCAGTGACCTACATTCTAATGATATTTGCTTAATGATAAATAAGGTGTTAAAAGTACTATTTAACCCTGGCAGGAATAAGTGCATTTTGACATGACCTCTGCAAGGAGGAGGCAGAGTAGCATCACTTGCAAAGGAGAATGTAAAGAATGTTAGCAGCCTAGAGCCCTGCTCACATCTTTGTGTTGTGAACATGCACACAGAGGAAGTCAGACTACTGTCATCATATTCTGACCTGGGAACAATCACACCATTTAATTTACATCAACCTGCAAAGCAAGTTCAGACATGTTTTATCAACACATGCTACCCCACCTAATAGAGAGCCAAACTGTAGACCCTAGTGTTGGATTCTGGCTCTAGTTTTGTCATCTGTCTGTTGTAGCTAAGGTTACTGTATAAATCACACAGAAGTATCTGTCTAATTAGTCTGGATCAATAATCTCTTCTAAAGTGATTATGAGAAAAATAACACTATGTGCCTAAAGAAAAAGCAAAGCTTCAGTTCAGAGTCCCATCTAGAACTTAGCAGTGGTGCCTTATGTCTGTCACTTTGATTTTACTTAAAATCACATTTACATGAAACAGGGTTCCACTGAAAATACGGTGAGCCCTGGATCAGTGCTCAGATGGCAAACACATAACTTCACAAGCCATGTAGTTTACTATGACAGGTTAGAAAACCAAAAATGTAGCTGGCAAAGTAATTTTTATTCTCTTCTGAGGCTACTTGCTTATAACCATAGTATTTACACAGTAATTTTTACAGTAAATGAGACAGGGTGGGCTGGAATCCATGCATTTTCTAATGCTGTTACCAAAGTCACTCCAGACTGCTCAGCTGAAGCAGCAGTCACCTGCTGCATGACAGTGTAATTCCAAAATCAAGAATTTAACAGTAGAGATGGATCAATACAGGGTCCCAATCAACAGGATTGCAGTTACTGTAGCATTTTACCAAACTGACAGCTTTCCAACCTCTCACAAGAAAGATTTCATTACGCTTCATTTTATTACATACTGAAATTTTTCATCAGTGAAGTGCCATTTACAGAAAAGATAGGGTAGTATTAGTGTGATTCATACATAAAAGCAATTAAATTTAGCAGGAGTGATTTCTGCATGGTACTCTTGGTTTATTTTGAGCTCATTCTTCCCATGCCATTGCTTTGCTTTTTGCATATCAATATGAAAAGATGAGTCATATTTTAAGTCTTCTGCTATGAGAGAAGGGACTAGTAGTATTTGATCATTGTTTCATAATGACATAAATGTATTGCACCTTATCCTCCTGCTCTTTACAGAGCAGATGATTTTAAGTGCCATCACACAGCACATACAAGACAATCAGGGGATCAGGCCCAGCCAGCAAGGACTTGTGAAAGGCAGGTCCTGTGTGACCAACCTGATCCTCATCTGTGAGAGTGTGACCCACTTAGGAGGTGAGGGAAAGGCTGTGGATGTGTCTACCTGCACTTCAGTAAAACCTTTGACACCATTTCCCACAGCATCTCCTGGAGAAACTACTGCTCAAGGCTTGGATGGGTGTGCTCTTTGCTGGGTAAAAAACAGTCTGGGTGGCCAGGCCCAGAAAGTGTTTGTGACTGGAGCTACATCCAGCTGGCCACTGGCCACCAGTGGTGTTCACCAGGGCTTGGTATTGGGAGCCAGTCCTGTTTAATATTTTTATCATTAATCTGGATGAAGGGATTGAGGGCACCCTAAGTCAGTTTGCAGAGACACCAAATTGGGTGGGAGTGTTGATCTGCTGGAGGGCAGGAAGGTTCCACAAGGGATGTGGACATGCTGGATCCATGGGCCAAGGCAGTGGTATGAGGTTCAACAAGGCCAAGTGCCTGCCCCTGGTCACAACAACCTCTGCAGTGCTGCAGGCTGGGGGAAGTGGATGGAAAGATGCCTGCTGGAAAAGGATCTGAGGGTGCTGGTTGACATCAGCTGAACATGAGCCAGCGAGTGTCCAGGTGGCCAAGAAAGCCAATGGCATCCTGGTCTGGATCAGCAAGAGTGTGGTGTCAGAGACTGGAATCCTTTGGCATACAGTCTGGTTTGCATATAAATTCAGGCAGAGGCATTTCTAATAATTTTAAGAACCCGACCATAACATGTGGCCAGCAGGCCAATGTGGCATTGTACCCTTGTGCTTAGCACTGGTGCAACTTGAGTGCTGGGTCCAGTTCTGGGCCCCTCAATTCAGGAAGGACACTGAGGTGCTGGATAGAGTCCAGGGAAGGACAGTCCAGCTGGGGAAAGGTCTGGAGCACAGGTCTGATGAGGAGCAGCTGAAGGAGCTGGTGGGGGGGGGCAGGGCATTAGCCTGGAGAAAAGGAGGCTCAGGGAAGACCTTATTGCTCTTTAAAGTTACCTGAAATTGTAAATTTCCTGGCTACCTGGTTGTAGCCAGCTGGGTCAGTCTGCTCTCCCAAGTGACAAGTGATAGGACAAGAGGAAACAGCCTTAAATTGAATCAGGGGAGGTTTAGATTGGGTATCAGGAAAACTTCTTTACAGAAAGGACTGCCAGGCATTGCAACAGGCTGCACAGTAAAAGTTATTGTGGTTGAGTCACTGTCCCTGGAGGTGTTTAAAAGAAATGTAGAATGGGGTGCTTAGGGACATGGCTTAGCAGTGGACTTGGCAGTGCTGGGTTAATGGTTGGACTCAAATGATTATAAAGGTATTTTCCAACCTAAATTACTCTATGATTCTGAAAGAACCTCAAGTCAGCTTTTAGAAGAGAAATCTCTTACTAAAGCACGAAGCAGGAAACTCACTCTAGAAACTCTTATCCCAAATGCAATTACAACAAGGCCCATTAAAGCCTTGGAAGAAAGGAAAGTTAGTCAAATCCATTTAAGAGATTTTTAGGCCTAATCTATGATGTGGTAATCTCTAGGCGCTTTCCAGCTTTTGGGCACTGCTGCATGTTGCTGGAAAATCCTGATTTCTAAGACATCATGAGAGTCAACATCTCACTCACTCTTCAGTCTTGGAGAACCTCCAGGTGTGTGAAGTGGACCAGGCTGCATGGCCACGGGCTGTACCAGTCACCCTGACCTCCAGCCACCTCCTGTCTCCTTCAAAGACAACAACAGTTTTACCACTCATTTCAACCAGCCCCAAATGTTATATTGTCTATCCATGTGGTCTTTAAAAACCTGCCTGTCTACTGCTGTAGGTCCCACTCACAAAGAGTGCCAGTTTGCACCACACTTACCTAAACCATTACAAAAAGAAACAACAAAAGCTGCCAAAAACATTCAACCTTTCCCATGGTCCCAAGCTGTGCTACTGTGATCTCCAGAAATAATAATAATANTGTCTACCTGCACTTCAGTAAAACCTTTGACACCATTTCCCACAGCATCTCCTGGAGAAACTACTGCTCAAGGCTTGGATGGGTGTGCTCTTTGCTGGGTAAAAAACAGTCTGGGCGGCCAGGCCCAGAAAGTGTTTGTGACTGGAGCTACATCCAGCTGGCCACTGGCCACCAGTGGTGTTCACCAGGGCTTGGTATTGGGAGCCAGTCCTGTTTAATATTTTTATCATTAATCTGGATGAAGGGATTGAGGGCACCCTAAGTCAGTTTGCAGAGACACCAAATTGGGTGGGAGTGTTGATCTGCTGGAGGGCAGGAAGGCTCCACAAGGGATGTGGACAGGCTGGATCCATGGGCCAAGGCAGTGGTATGAGGTTCAACAAGGCCAAGTGCCTGCCCCTGGTCACAACAACCTCTGCAGTGCTGCAGGCTGGGGGAAGTGGATGGAAAGATGCCTGCTGGAAAAGGATCTGAGGGTGCTGGTTGACATCAGCTGAACATGAGCCAGCGAGTGTCCAGGTGGCCAAGAAAGCAAATGGCATCCTGGTCTGGATCAGCAAGAGTGTGGTGTCAGAGACTGGAATCCTTTGGCATACAGTCTGGTTTGCATATAAATTCAGGCAGAGGCATTTCTAATAATTTTAAGAACCCGACCATAACATGTGGCCAGCAGGCCAATGTGGCATTGTACCCTTGTGCTTAGCACTGGTGCAACTTGAGTGCTGGGTCCAGTTCTGGGCCCCTCAATTCAGGAAGGACACTGAGGTGCTGGATAGAGTCCAGGGAAGGACAGTCCAGCTGGGGAAAGGTCTGGAGCACAGGTCTGATGAGGAGCAGCTGAAGGAGCTGGTGGGGGGGGGCAGGGCATTAGCCTGGAGAAAAGGAGGCTCAGGGAAGACCTTATTGCTCTTTAAAGTTACCTGAAATTGTAAATTTCCTGGCTACCTGGTTGTAGCCAGCTGGGTCAGTCTGCTCTCCCAAGTGACAAGTGATAGGACAAGAGGAAACAGCCTTAAATTGAATCAGGGGAGGTTTAGATTGGGTATCAGGAAAACTTCTTTACAGAAAGGACTGCCAGGCATTGCAACAGGCTGCACAGTAAAAGTTATTGTGGTTGAGTCACTGTCCCTGG
This sequence comes from Dicaeum eximium, assembly GCA_013396995.1. Lineage (NCBI taxonomy): Eukaryota > Metazoa > Chordata > Aves > Passeriformes > Dicaeidae > Dicaeum > Dicaeum eximium. Next base: position 706,823 of record VWZP01005528.1, read on the forward strand.
AGGTGTTTAAAAGAAATGTAGAATGGGGTGCTTAGGGACATGGCTTAGCAGTGGACTTGGCAGTGCTGGGTTAATGGTTGGACTCAAATGATTATAAAGGTATTTTCCAACCTAAATTACTCTATGATTCTGAAAGAACCTCAAGTCAGCTTTTAGAAGAGAAATCTCTTACTAAAGCACGAAGCAGGAAACTCACTCTAGAAACTCTTATCCCAAATGCAATTACAACAAGGCCCATTAAAGCCTTGGAAGAAAGGAAAGTTAGTCAAATCCATTTAAGAGATTTTTAGGCTTAATCTATGATGTGGTAATCTCTAGGCGCTTTCCAGCTTTTGGGCACTGCTGCATGTTGCTGGAAAATCCTGATTTCTAAGACATCATGAGAGTCAACATCTCACTCACTCTTCAGTCTTGGAGAACCTCCAGGTGTGTGAAGTGGACCAGGCTGCATGGCCACGGGCTGTACCAGTCACCCTGACCTCCAGCCACCTCCTGTCTCCTTCAAAGACAACAACAGTTTTACCACTCATTTCAACCAGCCCCAAATGTTATATTGTCTATCCATGTGGTCTTTAAAAACCTGCCTGTCTACTGCTGTAGGTCCCACTCACAAAGAGTGCCAGTTTGCACCACACTTACCTAAACCATTACAAAAAGAAACAACAAAAGCTGCCAAAAACATTCAACCTTTCCCATGGTCCCAAGCTGTGCTACTGTGATCTCCAGAAATAATAATAATAAAAAAAACCAACCAAAAAAAAATTATTTAGATAAAAGCCAGTGGGAAAATCTTTGTCACATAAACCTCCCAAGAAGTGAGTATCTTGAAAAAACACATGATGAAACTCCCTATTCTTATGAAGTAACAATCCTGTAGTTCTTTGAGAAGTAAAAAGACAAAACCCAAGGGGAACTATAATAGATGTGCTTTCCAGCATTCAATTTTTTTTACAGCAGTTCAGTTGTTCTCTAAGAGCATCAGGTACTTATATCAGCATCATGAGATATTGACCCTCTGGCTTTACTTCTGAAGACACATCTTCAATTTTATTGTAATTTGTTCTGCTTCAGTGCTTAAGAGCGGCCAAACTTTCAGAAAGAGAACAGACATCAAGCGATTCTCCTCCTCCAGTAATCCAGATATGCCTTTATAAATCTGAGTATTATTAAATCCATAGCAGCGCATGACTGATATACAAATCTTTGTATTGAAAAACCTTCTTTCCAACAATACACACATTCATATTTCTTTCTGGAAGGAATATACTGCCATTTTTCTTTTTTATTTCACAGGGACATCTAAACCAAAATTTAAAATTATATAAATCAAACACTGTGGTAATAATACAAATGAAAATGTAGCATATTAATAGGACAAGTTATTGGATTCTGAATTGGAATCTAATTGGAGTAAAATATAAAATGCCTTTTCAAACTATATTGCTTTTTTGGTTTCCTGCTTTGGCAGTTGTGGAAGTAGAAAACTTTGGACTGTTGGACTGAAATCTGCAATAACATTTGCCTTGAGGACTCCCAAAGACCTTGTTGGCCTGCACAGGAATAAGTCAGCCCAGAATTTGCCCCAGGTTTTGCTACTACTACTTAAGAAACAAGATGATTTATGATTCCTGCAAAATCCTACCTCCTTGAAGGAGTTTGACTTTCTTCAGCACTGCAGTCGGACATGCATCTGGAACAGTCCCCTTGCTGTCCCACTGCACCCAAGAGCAGTGGGTGAGGCCAAAGTATTAGTAAAGGAGAACAAATTAATTTAAAATCAGCCAGCTGCGTGATAGCAAAATTAATGAAAATAAAATTGTGGAAGATTTGACATGCAGATACAAAAGTTACAAGTATCTGCATGTCATTAGTTTGTCCTAATAATACAAGTTAAAAAACGGGGCTAGATGTTCACTTTGTCTCACAGAAAAATTGGTTTTATCTATGCCATGGTCCTGAAAAAAAGCTCCTTTGGATAGATGGTACATACTGGAATAAAGTTCATTAGATAAAAGAAAAGCACAGGGAGGAGAGTTACATCTGTATAATCAATATTACTGTCACCACCATAATCTTCCAGGCAGCTTCTGAAGACTTTTTCCAAGGTTGTCAGTCAGGTTAAAAACAAACAAAAAAAACACCCCCAACCATTCATTCTCTAAATGGGATTTTGTCAGAAACTCAGAAAGTCAAAGGGATATTCAACAGTATTTTTTGCCTTTCCTGTGGCTTGTGACGACAAGGTGTCAGCACATGAGGGATGCTGGGAAGAGGGAGCAGCTGTCAGCAGACAACAGCCTCCACAGGAGTGGAAAGCTGTGGGAGCAAACATCACAGGACAACACTGAGAAATGTAAAAAGCGTAGGAAATATGAGACAGGTCAGCAAACGTGAAGGCGTTTAACCCAGAGGAAACATCAGACTCTGATTCCTTGTTCTCCAAAGATGTCCAACAATATTACTAGATTAGAAAAACAATTTATAGGCAACCCTGGTTGATGCTTTTGCAAAGTGCCCCTCCTGGGACAGAAGCAAAGCTTTCTAACAGACACCACAGCCCAGTCCCAAACCTGCTCTTGGTTATACCACTTGTCTGAAGGAGCACAGCCTTCAGGAAAGCCATTTCAGATGTGCCCAGTGTGACTGAGACCACGCCCTGGCATGCTCCCTCTCACTCCTGGGGAACAAAAATTTTGAACTGAATAACTATCTAGTTCTTTTTGAGCATCCAAAAAGTAGGAGTAGGGTGTGTGTTGTTTAGCTCTTTGTGGCTCAGGAATTACTGCTGGTGCCAGACATATGTATTTACATCTCATACAGATGCTATCGAATTCTGGGATTAAAAGAGCATTGCACAAAAAGGATGGAAAAAACACCTGCGATTTCTCTTTGATGTTGTGCTTCTGTAAATGAAGATAGATATGCCTGTTTGCACAGTTCTTTGAAATATTACAGTTCATAGAAACAAAACTGGTCAAATTCGGCTTCAGCGTAAATCCACTAGAGTCACAGGGGTCTAACAGAGCTAAATTCAGCCCCTCCCTGATTATTTTTAATTTTATTCTACATTTATGTAAATCATGAAACTCTGTGGAGAAGTGGCTGTGGCTCACTTGATGCTTTTATAAAGCCTAACACTTCTTATCCTCATGAGGATTTATTAAAGCTACCACGAGAGAAATCCTGCAAAAACCCACCAGTTTTTTTCCCTTCTCTGTTCATTCCAAGGCGTTTTTAAAAGAACAATAGAACTCCTCAAGATGTCATTAATGTGAAAGTGTCCCAACACATATTCTGGATATATGTTTTAAATCTTATGTAAAAATAAAGGGATATTCTAAGAGCCATAGTCCAATAAAATACTCTTATTGAATTGTGCCATTGAAGGGATAGTGTTTATGTAATCATAGTTTAAACCTTTCATGTATATTTTTTAAAAGCAAGAGAAGTTGTTTTAACTATATCTTCCAGTTATAACTGGCATTTTCTGAGACATTAATATTATTTTTGTCAAAGCTATAGTGTTTTTCCTAGTGCAACAGTTTCATAGTGAGGTACTGAAGTGTAAAAATTTCCCGTTTTGCCATTACTAGGCTTGAAGTTCATGGCACAGGTTTTTTGAAGGGGCACTCAAAATAATAAAGCTGAATTACCACTTGTTTTTTTTCTAATACTTTAGGTTCCTTGGATCTCTTTGTGTCCTTTGCAAAGTGACACATAATGTGTTAGGCAGAGTGATGAGGACCCAATCCTGCAAACACATGGGTTTCATTTTACGCACCTAGCAGTAGCTTGCAGTAAGGAAATTAGATTATTCACAATGCATAAATCTTTGCAGCATCCTGACCTGAGACAGCATCACTCGGCAACTGACAGCATTTAACCACGTATTTCAGCAGAGTGCCAGATGGCAAAGAGAACAAAGAAGTGAGATTTATAAACATTTGCAGCAAAATTTATGCCTCTTACAGCAAGACAACTGCCAGTCACTTCAGGGGAGAATTACCTGAGAGCAAAACAATTCCTCCCCATGCCTAATTATATCACAATGATAATTCCTGCAAGATTGTGTGTGCTGAGCCACTGCACACAGTGTGTATGGTAATGCTGATGTCTGTGCAACAGGTGATGACAATTACCAGAACAACAGAACAGTTTCCACCCTAACCCCTTTTCAAAAGTAAGAGTAGCTACCGAAAATTTCCTCAACCATTTCTATTCTGCACTGAATTATCCCATGACTGATATTTTTTAATTGAGAATTTTTAAAGACTAAGCAAAAATATTTTCATTGTATTTATGAATGAGATGAAAGGATGAGGGCATCTATTCCTAGGAGATCAAGCACACACATTTTGCTGAGTGTCTTCAGCACTTCTCCAGCCACGATAGCTCAGATGTGGTAATTCTTGTTTGAGACAGTCCTGCTGGGGTGGGGGAGCCCAGGGGAGAGAGGGAGAAGGATGTGCACAGGACCCCTGGTCTTGCTGGCTGCACTGCTGCTCCCCGATAGCCAGCACTGTCCTTCGCTCAGCTCACGGAGGAGCTTTGGCAGAGCTTTGCTGTCCCCATCCCTCCCGTCCATGAAACGCCTCGGAGTGGCTTTTAGAGGTTGGGGTAAGGGGTTCTATTCCTTACCTGCACCAGGGTCATCTGGGAGCCGAGGGCCAGCAGAATCTTCTCCGTCTTGGTGGGGTATGGATTGTCGCGGTGCTTGTAGAGCCACTGCTTGAGCGGCCGCGCCATGTCCTGCAGCGCCTGCCGCTTGTGCCGCACCTTCCCGCCGCTCTGCCGCGCCCTGCCGCGAGAAGCGAGCTGAGCAGCGGAGCGGAGCGGAGCGGCGGACACCTGCCCGCTCCCCGCTCCCTCCCGGCCCCGGCCCTGCCCTGCGCGGGTGAGGGAGATGCGCCCCGTCCGAGGGGACACCCAGCTCGGGGGTGCCCAGCCCGGAGAAGCCGAGCCCCGTCCTCGCGGCGTGTTCGGGGACCTTCCACAGCCGCAACCCTCGGCCCGGACGACTGCTCAAGAGGAGGTGATGCCAGCAGCTCCCCGAACTCCCCGTGGAGGGGCTGGAGCGGACTCAGAGCCGGTGAATGGCCGCGACAATGCTGCGGGCCCGGGCGGCGGCCCCGCGGGGATTCCAGCGGGGCCAGGGTTCCGCCGGTGCGAATGTCCCGATGTTTTGGGCGCTCGGCACCCGACGGGCGTGTGGCCGGTCTGTCTACAGACGGGCTCGCACGGCCGGCCGCGCATCCCGCAGCTGCCAGCCCAGCCTGAATCTCCCACCCGGATTTATTTCCCGCTGATACTCAAGAGATACCCGCCGCACCGAGCAGCTCCTGGATCATTTCCCTCCTCGGAGCCCGCGGCGAGCGGTGCTCCAGGAGGAGTCGGCATGCCGCTCCCAAAGCTGCCGGCAGCGACACGGGGCAGCCCGCAAAGCCCCGCGCCTGCGGAGGGAAGCGGCGTATGCCGGAGGAATAGAAACCCGGGTTCCGAAAAAAAAAAAAAAAACGGAAAAAAAAAAAAAAAAGAACTGTCCCTTTGTAAATAAAGGCCTACAATAAAAAGTGGGTGAACAAAATCGGAGGAATCCTAAGGAGAGCCCAGAGGCGGGCTGGGGCCGGGCAGCGCTGCGCGGGGCTCCGGGCGGAAGGGGGCGCCACGGGGCCGGGCTGGGCCGCTGCCGCCCCGGGGCTCCGCCGCGATCGGCTGCAGCAACATCCCGGTGCCACACACCTGCGTCCTCTCGGCCAGCACCGCCGGTAGAACCGCGGGCTGATGCAATCGCTAAGGTGGAAATTCGTCAGTACAGCTCCCCCGGACTCCTCGGTTTCGCAGCCGCCTGACTGTGCTCCTCGATCTTTTACTTTGTAACGCTGACCCGAAATGTCTGGTCAGAGCTCGCCAGTTCAACCCTCCGAGCTACAACACCCGCGGCACCCGCCGGCTGTCAACACGCCAGAGCTCGCACGTCCTCTCATCACCTTCTATTTCACCTGTTCCAGCATCAAAAAAAACCCCTGACCCCCAAAAATCAACAAACCAAAAAAGCCCCCCCAAAAAACGGCTTCGGGCGACTTAGCCTCAGCTGCCGTTTAGCAAACTCGATTCTAATACCACGTTATCCAGCCTCCGACTGGCATCGCGCTACTCCGTTCTAAATCCCATCCCGGGGAACGCACTGGGAACGCAGCTCCCTCCCGCCCGTTCTCTCGGCGCGCCGCGAACCCGCGGGGACGGCGGAACAAGTGCGGGGCCGCGCAGCGCCCGCCCGCCTCAGCCCCGCTGCCACGGCACTGCCCGCGGGGACCGGCCGCGCCGCCGCCGCGGTCCCCAGGTCTCACACGTCCCGCCTGGCGCCTCCGTTTTGGAGACTTTAATTGCACCAAGCGCCCGAACAAGCCGGTGGAGCCCCGGTGTTGCCGGTTCGTTTCTGCTCGGAGGCAGAGGGGGAGGCCAGGCACCGCAGGACAGGAGCGCTCTGTCTGGTACATTCCAGCCCAACAGGACGCCCCTGCATCACCTATTGCCGGAATTTCCCACCGTAGCTGTGGAATGAGAATCCCAGAAAATACGAACCCGGGGCCGCGGGCAAAGACCCAGCTAGAAACCCATCTCGCACCCCCGGATCGGCGACGCGGCGGCCGGGAGCGCCGGCAGCGCGGGCAGGGCCGCCCCCGAAGCCGGTGCGCGGCGCGGAGACGAGCGCACGGCATACCCCGTCCGCCGGTTGCGCAGGCTGAGGCTCTCCTTGATGGACGGGCTGTCGGGGAGCAGCACCTCGGCGTGGTGCGGGCCCTCCACCACCCCCACGTAGGACCGGCCGCTACGCTCCCGCTCCTTGGCGTCCTCCTCGAAAAGCACCTGGCCGCTGAGCTTGCTGAAGACGATGGTGTTCATGGTAGGGGGCTGGGGGCCGCCGTCGTGCTGGCCGCCGGCTCCGAGGTGCGGGGGCTCGCTGTGCGCTGCGGGGAGGCGGCAGCGGTCACCGGGCAGCCGCGCCGAACCGCCGAGACCCGCCCGGCGCGACCGGCGGGGGGGCAGCGCGGAGGCACCGGGCGCCGCCTG